>JACJUY010001044.1:0-36169 GCA_014220935.1 Platorchestia sp. MABIK | reverse complement strand
CTTACTCTAATAGCTTTCTCTCGTCGGCGCCGCTCTCCGTATCTAGCGCTTGGACAAAATAATCCTACAGTTTCTTTGTTAAAATTCTTGTGATCTTGCTTGCGTACATCTATTTTTTATGATTTCTTAAGCTTATTCCGCTATCTTGAAGCCATGTAAAAATGCTATTTTTTGAGCATTGTAAATTTCTTCCCAGTTCATTCGCATGAGATCAATATTTGTTTAGAGTAGAATACATCTTCTATTGCTTCTGATGTTGGTCCAAGTGTTTCTGTTGGGTCCGCTTAATTTTTGGCTTAGGAAATACTTGACAGGTACCAGAAACACGTCTGTGGAGATGATGGCTGTCGAGTTTAATAATTTCTACTAAGATGATAAGCGAGTTTTGAAACTCCGCGTTTCCGATCATTGTTTCAAAGCTCTTTTATTTCTCACGTACTCTAACCGTCATATGCAATCTACAAACTTTATTGAGTCCCATTGCGATGGTCTGCTTCATTGGGTGAAGAAACAGTTATTCAACTTTGAAAGTAAATAGGCACTTATACAACTCAACCTGACAACACCTGTAGCGCTGAGCTCGCAGTCACGCGATTGTGTGTTGTCGCTTACTGCTGGACGTTGATTGGTTATTCTATATGAAGTGTGCATTAGCATCAACTTTTTATGCTTGCCTTGCTAGCTACATTCGGTGGTATATTTGCCCATGAGTCGTATTTTCAGCTGCATTTTGCTTAGATCAGTTGTGTAGACGCGTTTTAAATACACTGCTTAATTTTTTCTGAAAAACATTATGCTTTTACTAAGTCGTCAGAGGTACACTACAGTTAAGGTTTTCACGGTCGCTTAAACCGCCCTGGCGTTCTGTTATTGTTCTTCAAAGGAGGACCAATGTTCCCCAGTAACCTTGTCATGCGATCTCGATCTACAGTATAAACTTGTGCGTACTGTAAATGAAACAATTTAAACAATTTTTAAACAATTTATTTACCACAGGTGATACAGAGGTAGAATGTTTCTTAAGTCTAGTACAATGGTCAAATTTGAGTAGAGCTACCTGTGGGCCCGAATAAGTTCAGCGACTTCTGGGGCATCCTACCATCAACGTTATTCTAAGTCGTACAATAATGCGCTAATAATGATGAGAATAATGTTTAACCTAAAATCACTTAACCTAGTTTCGCATTAGACTGATCAATGAGATAAGTTATTCGATATTAGATACTTCATTTTACAATATAGGTCATTTGGAGTATATTTAACAGTATAATCGATAAATGATTTAAGAGCAGACTGAAGATCGGCGATATTACACATGGCAAATTATATTATTAGGACCATGCAGTCATGTAGGAGATAAGATTAGACTTGGTGATCTCACACGACTAGTATTTTGATAGGAAGTGAGATTCAAGATGTCTTTTGAATACTTTGTAAGAATTACTTTCACGGATCTCCGCAGGTATTGAGTTCCAAGTCTTAGTTCCAACAAAGAGGATACTGTGTTGCGATCGGGCCTTTGAGTAATAAGGAAGCATGAATTTATCTTTATTCCGGGTTAAATGGTCGTGATGACCAGTTTGCGCAGTTAATAATTGTTTCAGGCTATTGTCGCCATCAATTGTTAATGTTTTGTAAATGAAATTACAAATGGAGATTTTGTATAGATCCGAAAGTTTAAGTATTCGTAAATTTTTGAATGAGTCATTTGTGTGAGCATTATATTCAAGATTCTTTACCGCTCTGATGGCTCTTTATTGCACAGTAAAAATCAAATTGGTTTTATTTTTGTCAGTTCCGTGCCATGCTTCTATTCCGTATTGCAAGTATGGTGAAATGAGCGTTTGGTAGAGCATTTGTAAAGCTGCTTCAGGCAGGAAATTTCCAACTTTATTTAGGATTCCGATGGATTTTGATAATTTAGAACTAATTTGAGCTATGTGCTCTCTGAAGGTCAGATGTTTATCTATTATGATGCCAAAAAACTTACATGAGTTGGTTTCTTCGATTTCACCATCGCCAATTTTAATGCGTGGGAGAGACTTATTTTTCTTATATGAGAACGTAATATATTTTGTTTTATCGATGTTAAGGCTTATTTTATTAGCTTTTAGCCACAATGAAACCTTATAGAGTTCATTATTTATACTTTCCGCAATCACAGCGGGATTTTGGTTCGGAAGGACCGCAGAAAGCGTACTGTCATCGGCAAAAAGTATGAATTTGAAAAATGATGTAGATTTAATGTCATTGATAAAAATAAGAAATAGGAGAGGCCCAAGAGCAGATCCTTGTGGAGCTTCATGGCTAATTGTCTGTTGGTCTGATTTTGCGTCGTCAATGACAACGTATTGCTTCCGATTTGCTAGGTATGATCTGAACCAATCATGGGCAACCCCTCGTATGCCATAACAGTTTAGTTTCGAGAGCAATACGTTGTGGTCCACACAGTCGAATGCTTTTCGAACGTCAAGAAATACGGAGAAAACAAGCTTTCCTTCATCTATATTAGAGTAAAGGTATTGTAAATGATTTAATACAGCTTGTGTCGTCGATTTTTTAGAACGAAAACAGTTTGTCGAAGAGAAAAGATTTCTGTTCAAAATACGAATACACTTTTTTGTACACAATTTTTTCGAATATTTTGCTAATGATTGGTAGTACAGAGATAGGTCTATAATTATTAATGTAATTTTTATCAAATGAGAATATGTCTTCGGGGTCTATGGTTTTAAACATAGGTTATACTTATGAGTGCAATTAATTATTAAAATAACTAGTCCACCCCCCTTTTTTAGAAATAAGAGAGCAGGCGAAATGAAAGAAAGGGCGTAAGAAATGAGAAATTAAATCTCTCGGGAGTTGATATGGCCGAGTGCACACTGCCCTTCAAGAATGTATAATAATGATCGACAAATCACATGACACACGGTCCTATTTCCTAAGAATTCACGTGAAATTCATTCCTACTCGAATCTGATGGATTAATACACTGGAAAATGTGGAGTTATGAAGCTTGTTTCACAGATACGCTCATCACACACTTTCGGCTGGCTTCGGACACATGGACGCGACTCTTATTATAGTAAAGATTTGTTCTACTCATAAATATGGTGGACATATACTGACTATGAGATATAATTTGTTTTTGTTACGTTGCCGCGAAACTTGTTAATCAGCGAAATAAATTCAATTTCTGAAATCAAGGCCTTTAACCTACATTTTTTCGTAATTCAGAATAATTTATCAAAGAACTCCTCTTGTGCTCTCTGCTGCGTTAAATTGCCAAGTGTTTTTCATTAGGATCTATATAAGACATGGTTTAATTTGGTAAGTACATAACGAAAACTTGGTATCCAATTTTGTTGAGCATTCGGTTTGATGGTCCCTTTCACATTTGATAATGTTGCTCGTAAAGTGCGGGTGCCATGAAGGCGATGACTGGGTCATATGGAGGCCGAGGGCAGCTCTCGTTGCTGTAGCGGCCGCCTTATGCTGGCTGCGCCATGGAAATATGGAATTGCCACTTGCGAATGAAGGAGAAGGCTATTAGCGCCCTAATACCTGCAGTTACAGACGCTAAACTCTCACAAATCTCCAACTCTTTTGGAGACCTTGCTCGAATTCTTTCTCTCGAGTGTTCTTTTGTCTCCGCTCAAGTTCGTCAAGATGCTTTTTATTCCATCTTTCTTAAGGCTCTTACCCACTCGAGTCACTAATAAAAGTCTTTATTAGCGTTTTTAGATGTCAGGAGGCCCTAAGTCTAGCTGGAAGCGTTTGAAGTGTTAACGTTTCTTCTCCAGATCGATTTTTATAGCTGAATCAAGTGCTTAACGTGATCATTCTACGATCTGAGCTGTAATAAATTGGTGACAGCGAGTTCAATTACTTCACAGTTCCCTTTTAATTGAATGCTTTAGACTGAAGCTAAAGGCCGTTGTTTGGCTAAATGCTTTTTTGAGCTAAATACGTGCTATAGAGAATATTGCAGGTACAAGAACCGAGACAAAATATTGTACAGGTTTGATAATTGTGTTTCTTAACCAGTTTTTCGTTCACTTATTTGGGCGTAATACATCGGACAATTATGAAACGGATAAATCTCACTCAAAATCTACAGTTAAGCTACAATGTTTTTCCGTCGACCGTAGTGTTGCTTATGGTATCTAGCTCACTCGCCAATTAATTTCTCCAGTTAAGAACGAGAGGAAAACTTCGATGAAATGAGTTACTTTGCACAATTAAATTGTGAGAAGTTTACGTCTAAGATTATGAAGAACGGAGGCTGAGGCCAAGTTGCTGCGAAGTGAGGCGAGCCGAGGGTGTCATATGAGACCTGTCGTCTGGCAGCTTCTTCGCTTTTGTGCGCCATTGTGTTTGCTCGCTCAAGCTTCATCTTATGAAGCGGCTCCTTCAAAAAAACCTGCCTTTCCAGAGACTGGCCCTAATATCGCTTTGAGCACCTTGTAATAATGTCTCCCTCCTGCTTCTCGGCCTTTCTTCTTATCTCGAGGTTATCTCGGCAGTTCACCACGACGCCTACATCTTACATCTATTTTCCCATTAAATATCGATGATTAAATGCCAGGGAAATAACAGCGCTTGAGTCCTCCATGATTTCCTGATTTTACTAGCCCTCTTCCTCATGGAAATACGCTTAAGGAGATTGTCCTTCAACGAATCTTTGGGACTTGCGCTCCGCGGAGAAATGTAGGATACCTGAGCTACCGCTCATGAGGTGTGCTGATTGCGTCTGTCCTTGGGGTGTGCTTTGGGGGAAGTAGCGCTCCTCGGTGTGGCTGATCAAGCAACTTACCGCAGAATCAGCAACACTTGTTGCTGGCGTTTTTTGTGAGTTCAAATTTCAATATTGGGATGGAAGATCTTATCTTTCTTTCTGTACATCTCTGTCTATCTCGTGAGGGAGGCTAGCGTGCCGTGCAACCTACCTCCTGCACGAGTGCCTTCGTCAATTATTCTTATTCATCTTTTCGTTTCACCAAGCTCCTTACGCCTTCGTTTGGGAGCGTAGCAAGCTGTGGATTGACCTATAAAATTATTTGACTCCCAGCAGTGGAACTGATTGTACTCATTAGATTCGGATCGAAATTTTGGAGAATGCTGTTGTACTAGGAATTATTAGCCACGAAACTAATCTTATTAGTCCTCTGGGATAAAGAACAGTACAAGCCATGGATTCTTGTGCATGGTCATTTTGTCAAGCCTGCTGAGTCCAATTACTCAATTACTCGACGAAGGACAACTTACCAGGTAGACGAGCTTGTGCTCTTTTCGTTTCATCTAATTGAGTACCATAGGAAAATAGATCATACCCCAAAAGATACCGTTGTTCGTGTAATTCACTGTGTTAAGGGTATGTTGGTGTTTGTTCGATTATATTGCATCACTATAGTTAAGGTTCGTAATACTGCTTTATTCGAGGAGTCTCTGCACTTTACATTAGTTTTCTACACTCTTCATCAGAAATGATGTCCCTTTAGGAGACCGGCTTCAAAGTAGCAGTATCATGGGCTGCCTTTTTGGTCGAGATCAACTCAGATGTCGTTACTTCATCTCGATGTTCTTGTTTTATGGGACGACTGGAGGTGAACCGTGAGAGCCAGTGAGGCGTGTTCTTTAAAGCGACAGCTGGCCGAGAGCTGACTTGGCTTCCGTTGATGGGCTCTGGCACTTACAAACCAACTCTTGACCCAAGTTGTTTGGGCTCCAGCGCTTTATTGATGTCCTCAAGAGTTCCTCCAGCTTTTCCCCAATTGCGCTCAAGATCATGTCTCCGCAAAATTTTTCATTGCGAATATGAGTAAATACGATGTTTTTTCGGAAGGCTTTTTATCGAGGTTCATTTCGCGTTGAAATCGATAGTTTGTGAACAATCTATTGTATTTGTTCATTCGTTTAAAGTACTACTGTTCAAAAACTTTCTCCTTGGAAGAAAGCTGAAATAATTCACATTTAATTTACAAGAGTAAACTCAATATATAAGTACGTATGCTCCAAGTCAGGAAGAAGGAATACCAGCCACTTTCGTATTACACGGCTATCGTACCGCTTAATTTAGAGTCATTAGCATATTACGGTTTTTCTATTTTATCTCGAGTGACCGAGGTTGCGCTGAGACGCTCTATGCAAAGCGTGGCTTGAGTGCGGCCTCCTAAAAGATGCATTATTTTAGAGTTTCAATGACTGCGCATAGAGGCCGGGCTGCGCAGCCGATGGTTAGGAAAATCTTGAGCTCAGAGCTGCGTGCAGCTCGGCCTTACTACATTGAAAAGGAGGCCTATAACCGTTGACTCCAGACGACCGCTTTGTGCAAATTGATGTGGGATGCGCCCCCTCTTCTTTGGCCCCCAGATTTCGGACTTGCACGAAGCGCCATGAATGTTCCTCGCAAGAATTGGTGAACATCAAGAATATGATGAAATACGTCTCCCGTGCAGTGTCTGGTAAACGCATACGGTAGTTCTATTGGGAATTATGATGCGATTTCAAGTTTGGCGTGTGGTAAATATCGTTCGGCTTAACTTCACATCAAAACGAGCGAAGCCATTTGTCAATAAACAACACGCTCCAACTGGTGGTAGTAGGGAAATTAGGTGAAATTGCTCTATGCGTAAGTCGACGTCGGAATATCACAGCACCATTTTTACGAGCTGCCTGAGCTGCTGCAATAATATCAAGGGTTGTAGTAGCAGGATTTTCCGGTTCCTTTGACAGCTGAAGTTAGTAGAATTGATATAAGCTCGTTCTCGTACAATTGACATTTCTCATTCTTCTATCATATTTTTCAGCAAGCGGAAGTATATGTATTTGTCAACGTTCTTTGATTTCTAGCCTTGAAGGATTTTGTGTATAGCGAATTTTGCAGCTTTTCCCAGACTCGGTTCTTCAAATGCTGTCGAACTTCTCAAATCCCAAGGCAATTTTATTTTTATAGGCCGGCTTAAAGAGCGGTGAGCGCGGGATTTTTTGCCTAATTAACTATCGGAAAACGGACGTTACACTCCTGATGGATTGCTGAAGTTGCGTCTTAAATTGTGCTTCTTCTTTGAGTTTTGTGGCTTTAAATTACATTCGTAGGGCTCCTTCCCTTTCCACGCCTCCAATTAAAAGTTGATCTGTCGAAGTTTATCTGCACTGAAGCTCGTCTGCTAATTTCATTTTTCCTCTGGGTCTTGATTTGGTTTCTTCAGAGTTTTTGAATATTTTCCGCATTATTTCATGCGCGTCACTTCATTTGATTGTTTGAATGTGTTTTTGTTGAAATGATTTGCTTTTTTGTTGTTCATTTGTTATTTTTTCTTTTCGAAATGCGTTCAGCCGATGATACAATGACGACTTTTCTCATAAGTGTTTTTTGGCAAATTTTCGACAAAATTAAATAATTTTTTTAATTTTATCCTGTACATTATGTTTTTTTGTGCACTTAATTATTTATTTTACAGTAGGGGCTTTTCATGTTCAGTATCTATTATTCTTTATACACATATACTCAAAAGAGCGTCAAGTCTAGGTTAATGCTTGACTCTGCTTCTGGTAAATTCTGCTTCTTGGATTAGCCAACCTTTGTCAAGAGCGTAACTGGCTTAAAGTGGTCAGAAGGCTCTTAACTCGGTCGTCTGTTTCTCCTCGCTAAATTGAATTGTTCAAATATACATATTTAGTATTTCATATTCAATGGATTGTGTGTGTTCTAATGTTCTGTCGACTTTCCACTTTACTTTCTGTGAGTTCGAGTTATTTTCACTAAGAAATATTACTGTTGTTCACTGTTCATTCATTGAAGCACCTGCTCATTTACTGTATATAATAGAATTGACAAATTCCTTTTAGTTTGAAAAATATTGGTTTTAATTTCCCGCCTGTGATTAACGCATATTAATTTACCACAGCGTCTGAAACATGTAGATGCAATTTTGTTATTGATGCACCCTTTGTCTCCCAGCAGTTACTTATGTGAAAGTGTGTCGGTACTCTGTCAACTCCACGAAGTAATTCCTAATGTTTGGAAATACTGTTGAGTGATTGTGTCAGTGCTGGTATTGTCCTATCAGAAACTAATCTGGTCAGGAGGCTATCAAATCATGGAGGCATGGACTGAAAGTGCTGAGGATGATTCGCCATCATTACACGGTCATTTTTCAATGGCCTCAACGAGTAATTCTGTCCGTACGACTCTCTCTTCTTCTTCATCATCATCTTCTTCCTCTACATCTTCGTCGTCATCGTCTCCAACTTTACCGTCACCCCCAAGGCGTGTTGCGCGGCCTTTTACGACCCACAACTCGTCCATGTTGGTTGCCCCGCTGCAGGGCAGACCTGACTTGGTGCACCAGGGTTCCTGGGAGAGAAGCCTTGACCATCCGTCATGCCGGCCTGGCCTTAAAACTCTCAATTGCCAGCTTACGTCCCAGAAACGCTTTCCAAACTGTTCAACCCCTCGGTTTGCCTACTGTCCACCGAATCTACTCACAACGAATGGTGAAGGTTCAGCCTCATCTAAATGTTCTTCCTCTGAGGCGACGCAACGATTTGATCGTCAGCCCGCGAGTCGTCCTGACTTCGTACGTTATGTCCCCGGTGATAACAGCGGGTCCAGTTTGAGCGCGTGTCCGGAGAACACCCTGGCTCAGTTACGTGGAGCGCTCGGCGGATGTCCTTCAGTGAGTGCATCGTATGAAGCCGCGCAGGAGGCGTTCAGGAACTATCGCAGCAAACGCACCTGTAGTTCAGCCAACAGCTGGACTTCCAGTGTTGAACAGAAGTCGTCCCAAGATAAGGAGGGGGGCTCTCATTCCGAGAACCATATCAGCATCAGGCCGAGGGATGCTGATGGAGCCGTTGGGCCTGTCAGGAGTCTCTGTGGGAATTTCCATCTTGCTGGCGATACAATGGACGGCATCATTCAGTGCCTCGTCTTCTTCAAAGCATTTAGCGTATGTATTGTTGATAGCTGTGTCGGTAACGGGCTCAGCCTCGACATTCTGGATGGCACCAACACTAAGCTTGACTGTAGTCCTAACCGAGTGTTGGCTCACCGCCTCGTGCCATAGTAGACCGATATACAAATCAAGCGACATTTCAATGAGCCATCTCAACCTCTTGCATTAGTTTCTCCCTTAACAGCGGTTGTCTCTGTTTAGGAAATCTGTTGTGAAACTGAAGTGTTATCAGGGTATACAAACTTACGTACTATTGTTCTTAAATGATAATCTAACTAGTATATAATTTATTTTTTCATGTTTTGATGTGTTTTGCTTTTATAAATTAAGGTTTCGAAATGCAAATCGAAACGTGATCAAACGGCTAAGCTTAATTTGATTCCAAGCTTGCGCTCCTTGGTATTTTTACAGCAACAAATGTTAATTGCAATTTTCTCACTGTAAAGTTGTAAAAATAAAACAAACGAAATGATTTATGCTAGGTTGACTTGTGCGTAAGTTAGTTAAGAGCAATCTTATCAATAATGCAGCATTGTAGTTTTTATTTTGTGTTGATATTATGCTTCTAATGTTTTTTTTCTTTTTATTCCAGGTGAGTTGACAACTTATTGCTCTCCGTCGCTTCAGACAGAAATACCCGAGACTATCCATCAATAGATAAGTACTTGAAAATCTTTTTTTCGCCGAGTGTATCTTAAGTTGATCGTTTCCGTTCTCGCTTTTGATGTTTGTTGAACTAGTTAAGAGACGATATTATTCGTAATCGAGTCGGCAGAATAGAAATCTAACGTTCAAAGGAAAAACCTCTTTTTCTTCATGAAATTTTAAGCAAGGCTGAAACTTCGCAAAAATTTGGTTTACCGAAAAATCAGTGCCTGAAATATTTTCATACTCCCATTCTCTGTTCAACTTGTGCTTAAAAATAGGTTTGACGTGTTTGAACGTATTGCCTTCTGAAATACATTCATTCTGCATGGAATCCAATGCCGCGTGTACGACGAGCAGCCATAAAAGCCTGCATCGTTATTTGAGCTAACGCAAGATGTTTCGCTGAAGAAAGGAAGTCTTCACTTATCCGGCGCTGGTGCTGGCGCTAGACGCGCTCGGCATCTTGTCTCGTATTCATGAGGCGCGCTTCCTGCTCCTAGCTGTTGCGAGGAATAAGTTCACGTGGTCGTGTGCTTGGAATTGTTTGTTGGTAGTTTGACGTCTCAGAAGCCACGTCTCTCTTCGCTTTGAGTTACTCTAATTTGTTGCGTAAAAAGGCATCCTCGTGATGGGCCCAGAAGCGGCGCTCATGAATAAATGCAGCTGCTTTCTTCCGGTGATCTGCAAACAAGATCTCCTCTCTGTAATTTGTTGCAAGTTTGGGGCTGAAGTGCATCTTGTGCATGAGATCTTAACGGACTCCATACGTATGTTTTTGTTTGTTCATTCTATTGTTTTTGTTGTAAGTTCGCTCTCATGTTTTTTACTTCATATGAACAACTAGCGAAGTGTTTTTCACGTGAGGAATAATAAATGTAAGGAGGTAATTCTCGGTGTTCTTTCTTTTTGGCATTCGGGACGTTAATTTGGCCTAAAGTGGTGAGTTATAATTTGTGGCATCATTACTTCCGACACCGTCGGTTTCTGGCAAATATGTTAATAACATGTTTTCGTGAGATAGAATAATATTGCGATGCTATGTCAAAGTCAAAATTATAAATTTTTTCCTCTTAAATACCGAAATTGATGACAGGGTAAAGGAAAATTGATGCCATCGGGCCTTGAAAAGATGTGGTTCATGAAATAGGAGTAGATAAAGTCTCATTCGCAGTTTCCTGTGACCTAGTATATAGGCGTCTTCTATAGTGTTGAAGCGGTTCCTTAGATGCTGATTAAAACTCTGTGGCAATTTCCTAACATCTTCTATATTTGAAACTTGAAAACATTGAAGAAAGAACATTTAACACTTTTTTGAAAATATTCTACAAACAGGAGCCATTATCAGTTCTTTAAAAATAAAGTAGTTTTTATTGAAGTGTATAAATAATCACACGTATTATGACACTAAGAGCTAAAGAATCGAGCTGTCAAAATCATTGATATCTTTTCCATAATTAATTCATCGCGTGACCAACTTTCTCAGTTAATTAGGACTAATAGATTAGCCTGAAATTTTGCATAAAATTCTTCTTAATAATTTCGAGCTGGCGTCTTTTTAAGTCTAAGAAATAGTTTCATTTCGGTTTGGAGAATTTTATTGAGCATAATTGAGTATATGTGTGCACTGTGTGCAGATTCATGCGTCTAAACACGTACACCGTCACGAGCTCTTTGCTGCACAATAGATACTCATAATAATAATAATTTCCTTCTACCTTCCTATTACCACGCCTTCTGTTCTCTGAGGCCGGCATTCATTCCGAACCAGTTTGATACTTCATTTCAGATGACAATTTTAATAATTAGGGTTCGCATTATATACTAGGGTTAAGATAGTTTCTAAGTAATTCCATATTTCTTGAAGTCAGCTCTATATCTGCGGCAGAGCTCGTATTTGTTTTAGGTATTCGGTAAATTATGTTTGGTTGCGTGCTTTTTTATGGCTTTCCAATTCACTTTTCCCTTGGGTAAGTTTAATTTTAATTCGGTCGTTGCTGATAAATATTTTTCAAGAATTTGTGATGGTGAGTTTTTGTAGAATTTCGTTTTCAAATGAGAATTTCTAGCTTTTTTCTCTATGTTCATGAGCTTACGAATAAGTCGGAATAGTTATAAGATTTGAATCTGGCGTGAATGTTATGAAATATACAGCACGAGTATGTATTGCTGTTACCTCCTCACCGTGTGTGGACATAACTAATGTTGCAACACCTCAGTTCTTTGTTCAGCTCTTGTTTAAAACACTTTTTGAATAAATCTCGTTTGACAGAAAGGAAATCAAGGAATCTGAATTTCTTTTGAGTCTGAAAATTAATTGTACCATTAATATTTTTCAAATGAAGCTTAAAAAGTAACCCATACTAAATTCAAAGGCTCATTGCTTTTACATTGATTCAGAAGAAAGAAGAGAAATGTCTCCAGTACCGTTGCTAAGTAAGGTTGAATTTAATTCTGTGATTTTAGAAAATAACGTTCGCCGAGAAATTCGGCTGTTGACTTTCTCACTGAATATTGGAGTTCAGCAGGAATGCGTGGACGCTTTCCCTGACCCAGTCTGAGAAGTTTCGGGCCCCCAAAGTACGGCACCGTAATTGGTGGCCTTACAACCAGCGAAATAACATCGACCGACCAACGGCGAGCGCTGCTGGCGAGGCGGAAGACCTTGACTGCATGGAAATTAACAATTGCGTTAGACTAGCCGGGCTTCTGTTCAAACTTCAATGCCGTTCTGTCGACCAGCTGATGGAAGGCATTTTTCATAGCATCTGCAGTGGATAAAATTAACTACTTCTAAAATTGTGTGGTGACTCTTTCAAGGAGGAAATTTTGGTTGCTTTTTGGCATCCCTTTGATGCGCAGTAATTGGAGCCAAAGTTCAAGGAGTTTTAGGTGGACACCCGTTTTTAAGCGGGCCAGTGTATCTTTTCATGTTACTGATACTGCATGGCTAAAATAGAGGCGACCTCTTAGCTTAGCTCATATCCACCTGAAGTATGTGGGAGCTTCACATCCACGAGTTTGCTCAGATACTTCTCCAGATCCTAACTACCCATTGTCACTACGTTGCTGTGGCCACACGCCTCGTAAACAACTTTGAAGTAGAAATATACCGGGTCTCTTAATTAATTCGCCACCTTCATTTTTCAAATTGATATCTCGTTTAGGGCTCTACGTGTTGCGCATCTTCCAAGACAACACTGATTTGATGAAGTGCCAGAGTTAGTGACTCAATTAATCATCGTAAGGATACAGTATGCATGTGGCGCGAGTGTCTGCTATTTCAGTGAATTTTATCGTTACATTGAGTTTTGCTCGCGACAGTTAGACACTGAGAAAATTTTCGAGGACTAGATTTTTATATTTTTTTTCCATATTTCTTGACTTTGTTGCTGTATTTGGTAATCGTTCCTAATTTTTCATGGCTTCTATGTATTCTTTGTAACGTATTTCAGCCTAAATTTGCAGTTCTTGATGTTTTCGTCGTATTTGTGAAAGAACATGCATGTACCTCGTATTTGCATCTATGGGTGTACCCTCTTTTTCACAAGCTAGCGTATCCGCAAGCTACATTTCACAATGTGATCCTAATGACCATTTTGTATTGTTAGCGTACTACACTGCAGTACCTAATTTGTTATGTTCGCTACCGTACCCGCTGTGCACCATTATTGGACGTCCAAAGTAGCTCGTGGTGTCGCATCGGGCGCTTCTTGCATTGATATGAAGGCGCCGAGCTGGCGCTGCGTCACTCGATGCTGTGTGCGATCGCCTCAATGGAGGGAATAAGGGATGTGATCCGCGGACACATTATATGTCAGGGCTCTCAGAGGCCTCATAGCCTATATGACTTGCTCCTTTAGGTCGTTGCGCGATCCTTCCTATTGCTCGGTATTGCGGCCTCTCACCGATCCGCTGAGTCGACAGTCTTCTGACTTCTGATTTTTCCGCTTCATTATAGCAGGCGGATGCGACCGCGGCCCCAGTTTGGTAAAGCAGCGCTTCAAAACTGACGGTTATACAGTACTGCTCCTGGAGGTCAGGTCTGGCATCAAGTTTGTGCCGTCGACTCTGAAGTTTCCTCCCAATGCTCAAAATAATTATTGTGAGACACCTTTGAGGTATTCGTTAGTTTGTTGCCTCTTGTGTCATTGACTTTAACGCATGATTTTTACGAATCAAATTCGCTGTAATGCTTGGTTTATGTATCCCAGAAACTTTTTGATGTTGGATAATTCGGTAACGAGTTTTTCGTGTCCGTTCATTTCTAGCTAATGATGCCCCGCGTAATTTGCGTTGACGACGTTTTTGTCATCGAAAAAAAAAATTAAGCTGTCACATCTAAAACTCCACAAAATAGCGGTGCTAATTAAGCTGAGGTTTTGGAACACTGATATGATTGTCATGTCCAGGTATTTTACTTGCCAGTTCCTGTAGAGTCAATGTGAACGAAATTTGCCACTTTTTTATATTCATGCTTGCTGAACCAGCTTAATTTCGTAAGCATCGACGTGATTTGTACTCCTCGAAATTTGAAATGCATCCGAACACAACGTTAAGAACAGTTGAACTGTTTCATCTAAATTTGTCAAAATTATTTTCGTTATTTTTAATGTAGTGGAAAACGTTGTGATTCTGTATAACATGGAATTTACAAGTAAATATTCCCATCTCTCAATTCTTCACATTTGTACGTATATTCAATCAGATCCCTGCCTAATCATATTCATGTAACTTGCAGATGAGTAGCACAATATTTATTGCAGCGTCAACTCGTTTTCGGTTACAATTTGAACACAAATTGGAAGGAATATCACGTGTTGGTTGCAGACGAGTCATCAACGTTACGAAATTACTTCAGCGACGTTTTGGAAAAGTAAACGCTAGCTTTTCAGTTCGCCATAATTGTTTCCGATCATTCTTTTGCTAAGGCATTACTTCACGAATAGCTCTGACGACCCAAGTTTTTTCTCGTCCTTTGAGTTCGACATTTTTGATTTATTTTTAAATTGTTTCTTCCCAAGAGCATTCCCTTTACTCGGAGTTTATATATTTGACTTGCAGCTGCTCCACTTTTTCTCGCTAAGTATCCGTCCAATTCTCGCACAGTTCTAGTACCAATATTTAATCTCCCGAATATACCCATTTTCGTGTTCCAACTTGTTTTCGAGTAGTTCTTGTGCTAATTAAGCTACTAGTTGCTTATTAAGATCTCCCGAAAATTTGATTGCCTATTTGATGTTTTGCACGGTCGGTTTTCAGCTCACATCTGTTGATGTGTAATTTGCAGCTGAACTCAATAAGGAAATTGCTTCCATTTGGTGGGCTGGAACACCTGCGTCCGAGCTGCAGGCGACGTATTTCATTTTAAGCTCTCAGGAAAGACATCCGTGCCTGAGTGGGAGAAGCAACAGCAGCTGCGGCACCTATTGTATTGCTCAAGAGGATAAACTTCTTTATGGTGCGCAGAAACTTTTACAAGGCTTTAGACTCTCGTAAAACACTGCGCTCGACTCGCTTTCCCCCCCCCTTCATACGCTCAACTCGAGTGAAATCTGTTCATTTTTCTCCTGCCATAGCGCATGTCATGAGTCTTGGAATGAGTTAATCAGCGTCAGTTTACGGTCGACGGGGAGAAGAAATGGTTTCCCGCTTCCTTGTTTCAAAAATTTGAAATACTGGTGACAGCTCTATTCGTCTTTCTAGTTTCGGTCGAAATTTTATTAGATGAATTAATTTCCGAAAGGCTTTTTGCCGTGGAACATTAATCGAAATCACGGTCTGTGCCTGGAGCTTCTTTTTTTAGACATGAAATTGGAACAGATTTTCGCTCCCTAATTAAGATCTTAATTTCATGCGAATCTGCTGCGTTTATTTTCACGTCAGTTTCAGATGCTTTTCACTTTTGTCGCCGTGGTTGAAATTGTAAGGACGATTTTATTAACTCGTATTTTTCTAGTGAAGAAGAAAACGTTGTTGAAACTAATTTATACGAGCTTCTTTTTCTGCTTTTTATCTTGGTTAATTTGAAAATATTCTTTGATTGTACTCTTTTCCCAATCGATGAAAGATTTTGCCACCTTGTGCATCGTGAGGATACTGAACTACGTTGCTTCGGTTGGAGTATTCTGATCAAGGCTGGCATCGTCAATGTATCTTGGAGATTTGGAGACCCTCAGTTATCGATCGGGTAGGCTCTGCAGTACAAGTAAAGTCAATGATATGTTTGCTGCATAGGTATTTTAAGCCAGATTTCTTAATAATTATTTTCGTGCTTAGGAAATGTTCTTCCAGCGAGGGTCGGTCAAAGTATTTGTCTTGTGCTCATCCTCTTCCAGCACTTTTTGGTTGAGATGTAGGAGGCCTCAGCTGTGTGGTGCGCTGACAGTGTCTGGGCTGTGGTCAGTGTATTTCACACAGTGTGGCGAAACGTGTATTTGGAAAGTTCAAAAATTTCATTTTATAATAGTTTAAGAGAAAATTTATCCAATTAACTAAACTGTACCTTGACACGGGTCACTGATCGACAAAACTAAAGTATTCTCTAGAATAACCAAAATGAATGAATAATTGGTGAAAAAAACGTGGAGAAAGTATTGAAAACTTTGTAAAGAATTTCTAGAAAATATAATTTCTGCAATTTTAGACACCTTGATGTACTGGAAACTTGTGTGGAAAGCCATGGATGGAATTTCATGTAAGTAAATCTGAATATTTTGGGTTAGTTCTTTGTAAAAGCTTATCGGAAAGCTCTTCCAAATACTGAAGCGAAGGGATTCGTCGCAGGATGTGAAAGAAGAGATTATTTTTTGGCCCTCTGGGAAAATGAGTTAACGGAATGTTTCTGAGAGGCAAACTGTCCCTCGAAGTATCGTTCGTTACATTATGAAGAAATAAAAGATAACTAAAATTACAGATCAATTTCCAATATTTAGTGCGTTCTAAAAGATTTCAATAAAAATTGAGCGAAACGATCTTGGAACATATGTTTGTTAGAAACAATTTGTAATGAACTTCAGCAGCAAAAGTTAAGCTCATTATCTTTTCGTAGTTCCCATGGCTGAAATAACAATATTTAAACTAAACATTGAAGTGTGTTAAAGTAAATTTAGAGCACGACGAGGATGATGTAATAAATATACACATATATATTTTTTCTAATCTGGCCAAAGCAAGTGAGAGCTTATGGCCAAAATGATGTCACTCATGCGTAGAGGAGAAATGGATCAGTCGACTCTTAAACGAACCACATCCTAGCTGTGAAACTTGGTCACAGTAGCGTAATGGTGAGGGGTTCCTTCTCATTAAATGGTGTAGGATAATTAAAAATAATCAAAGGAGCCACGAGTGAAGTTAAGTATAGTTAGATTTTGAAAAATGATCAGCAAAAATCCACTGTAGAACTGGATATTGGATCTGACTGGCAGTTTCAACAGGATAATGATCGAAGCATACCGCCAATCAAATTCGCGTGTGGTTATTCACGTTATTTCATTATTTTTCTGCGAACAATGAGTTAGTAATCTACGTTACGTTTTTGATTTTCCATGAATTGCTGCTTCCGTTTGTCAGATTGAAATTAACTCGAGGAGTTATCAATGAATTGCGGATACGATTTGGTGCATGTTACTTAATTATATAACAAAATATACAGGTATAAGAAAATAAAATCAAGGAAGCAGTGATCGGAATCGTGTCAAAAATCGAAGTATTTCGATAGAATTGGAATTGTCAAAATGTTCGGTTACCTCATGGGAATATAATTTATGTACTTATAAAAATTCGTGCACTCGAAGGAAAACGTGAAGTTTAGAGATTTAGGTAAACCTTCTTTTTATGAAATTGAATGGAATTTTTGTCTTGTTAAGGACTAATTTTTTCGGTTCACTGCTTCCCTGTTTTCAGCGCCTTGACTTTCTTTTTTATGTTTTGTCTCGTGTCAAAACTTTTCTTGTCAACTTGCTGTTTCCATGTGTAGGGATCTTGTGTTGTGGGAACACACCTGGTGCATAGATTCCACGTTCCCTTGCCCCGTACTAAATGGTCGTTTCATCTTCCATCTCTTTTGAACACCTCTGTTTTGATTAGGGATGCTGAAATTAAATTATCTAATTTAATCAGAAATGTTCGGTATCGTCCCGTCGCTAAAATTTTGGTATTCGATTTTGCGATGTGTCAAATGAGTCTATCGTTTTCCATTCGATTTTTGAATAAATTTGTTCAGAAAATTGAGTGGGTGACTTTGTGGATTATGTCGCATTCATCGTGTTAAAATAGCGCATTTTTGGCAGTTATTGCTTCTCGGTAGTTTTGATAGCTTTTGTCATAGAATATGCAGTACTAGAAGGAATCCCTTGGGAGTAGTTTTGTCTTGTTTGACCTGATCATTTCATTTCTGACATTTTCCTCTTTCATCGGGACCAGTGTGCTTCTACTAACAAACTTCTTGTCGCCTAATGTGTGCATAGTAAGGTATTCAATTCATCTCGTTGAGATGCTTCTAACCTTTGTTCGAATGACGTTTGCATTTGAACAACGTGCCCATATGACGTCAAGCTACCGGTGATTTTTGCCACAATTCTGCCCCAGCCCTTGTGTGTAGCGGCAATAAAACATGGCAGCTCTTTGACCACATGCGATTACCTTTCTTTCTCATCGCAAGTATCCTGAAGTGAAAGACTCAATATTTGCCCAGTTTTATGTGTGTGATGTTGGAAATGTATTTTATACGTTAGGCAACAAGTGAGTATTTTCATTCGTTTTGGAAGTTCAAAGTTGTTTGTTTGAAGGGGACGTTTGTTTGCCGATTCAAATTACCTCGACTCAAACTGGCGCAGCAGTTGCTTTGGCCAGCGAGGAGGTATTCATAATTCAAAGCAAATCGTTTGCTTTAGCGGCGCTCGCTTTTTGTTTGTCATAAGAAATGTCATTCATGCAGAGTTCGCATGTCTGCTTCTTTACCAACCAAGGAACTTTATGTTAAAACTGAATGAATATCAATGTTGAATATTTTGTGTGGTAACCTCATTGGTAATTAACTGTTTTTCATTTTTTTATCGTTTCTTTTTTGATATCTTGCACTGCAATGCAACCGTTGAAAGAAAGGTCTTCACTTTATATGGAAGGATGCAGATTAGATTAGCTAATGAAAAGCGTTCCGAAGAGAGAAAGGACGAAGGCACAATTCAGTATGGAGATAAGGAAATGCAGAATCTATGCAGAAAGGGCATAGAAACCGTAAGTGGAAAAAGAAGGAAATGGAACAAGATTAAAGGCGAAAAAGAAAGTAGTAGGTGCTGAAAAACGGGACAGCAGTGAACAGAAAAAATGTGTTTCTTAACACAACAAAAAACGTTTTATTTCAACAAAAGAAAAAGGCCTATCTAACTCTCAGCTCGGGCCCTCACACATTTTCCCCCAAGGAGTGGTGGAAGGATGCAGCATCGCGCTCGAATGTTCTTGCTCATATATCCTTCGGATCAACCACCGTTATTATATCAGCTCTAGCATCAAAAGGAGGGAGGGATTCAACATTCCCAGTAATTCAAATCTGTTTGAATGGTATGGTAGATACTGCGCCATTCAAACAATGTAAAAATCCTGACATCCGCTCACTTTTGTTTACAGACTTGAAAGTATTGAGGCAATGAAAATTGAATCTATTGTTCAAGAAAATGCAACTTATCGCGAAGGTAAAGATACTGCAATTTTTTTTGAAAATTTATTAGGTGATAATACCCTTGGTGTGCATATTTATTTATATATTTGTTTGGTTTTCACCTCTTCCGTCTCTCTGTCACGCTCATAAGGATGCTTAATGACCGTATCTGTGATACGAGTTCCACCAGTGCACAAGTACAAGAGTATTTAAATTGTGGTTACTATTAGAATGGATATATTTGTTGGTCATCCCATGGCCGGCTTTATTTGCACCGGTGTCTCCCTTTGTTTCATTCGGCCGTTGAGTAAAAATTGGTGTTGATTGTTTTTGTTTTTTGTGCAGTTTGTAATTGTTGGCTTGGAAATTAAGTCTGTTTATCTTGAATAAACACTTGCCTGTTATAGCTCACACAATTGTTCGTGCAGCAATGCCCTCCTCAGGGGGATACAACTATGGTATCTATGGGAATTGGTGCTATCACGGAGAAAATGTGAGGTCCCGAGCTAAAGGTTAGAAAGGCATTCCTTTTGTTAAAACAGAATATATTTTTTGCTGCGTTATGAAGCAGATTTTTTTCGGTTCACTGTTGTCCTGTTTTTCAGCACTTTTTTCTTCAACTTTTAGCTTGTTTCATTAAATTCTTTCTTAACTTCCTGTTTGTATGCACCTTGTGCATAGATTTCGCGTTTTTTTAAGCCCTGTGCGTGCGCCTGCTGTTGCAGGTTTTATTTATACACACATTTTTTATTATTTTCGCCTTGGTGAGGAAGGGTTGGCTACTGCTACTCAGGTTCTACTTTTCCAAGATATTTCAACGTCGTTGTTGCCCTTACCAGCCAAACCACATTTACTTATCTGAAGCGAAGGGTTTCATCCGTATCTCGCAATGGTGCCGAGTTCTGTTCTGTCTCGTGTGAAGTGTTCCGCGAGACTGTAGCGCGCAAACCAGCGCGGGAGAAAACATTCTGGCATGAGCAAATGGCATTCCGGAGAAATTCTCGCAAGTCCGGCGAGCGAATCTCGCGAGAAGAGAGGGACCTTCTGTCAGACGAGGTTTGAGCCTCTCAATCCAATTAAGTAAAGGAGAGAAGCTCAACTGTCCGCACGGATTGACGGACGCTACACAAAAGCGGCGGGCCTGCGTCGTGCAGCGCATCCACCAGGGGAGCGTCGGGCTGTGCTGCAGGCCTCCTACATAATTGAATGCCGGACAATGCCGCTGCCTCCTTGCTCGGCTCTCCAGTCGTCCTTTCTGTTTGTGTGCAATCTAATTTCTTGTCTCGTGCTAATCTTAACCTTCACAATTTGTTCGTTTGTATCGTCCTTTCTGTTTGTGTTCAATCCAATTTCTTGTATCGTGCTAATCTCATCTCTAACAACTCTTTTTTATTGATTTTCTTTGTTCGTTTATATCGTCCTTTCTGCTTGTGTTCAATCTAATTTCTTGTCTCGTACTAATCTCAACACTAACAATTTTTCTCGTGTCGTTTGTCTAAAGTATTACCATTCTTTGTTTGTTAATATGACGTGGCTTCAAAGCTGTTTAAATAGAGTCTCTTAATATTTTTGTCATTTGCAATTTAGTTAGTTATTCTTGAGCTTGTGCACACTGCCCGAAATTATTTTCATCCAAGTTTAATTTTTTGCTCATAAATGAATCCAAAAAGGCATTCTGTCGCACTCTGATTTGAGATTATAAGTTGTATCATAAGAACTTTCCAAATATTAATTCTGAGGTTTTCAATTTTATTAGGCAGATTCATCAGGGCTTCCTCGTATGTCTTACGTATGAATATTGCTGAAGTATCGCAGAAGACATCTCTTTAGAGTCGGATCCGTGCAGAACTCGCAGTATGGACTAGCGGAGGTTTAAAATATCGCCCTCTCCGAGGGCGAGAATGTAGCGCTGTGGCAGTTCTCAAAAGCCTGCCAAATTTAGCATCTTTTAGAGCGTGCCCCGTACTCGCATCGAAATCGAAGGCAGTTGTTCCAGAAGTTCTTTTCAGGTTACGCCATGGGTGAGAGTGAAAATAATTTTGCTGTCAAATGTTTGGGGAATATTTCCGAGACGTGACCGGAATACCTCCATAATTCCTATGAGTTGAGGAGTTACCTAATTTTATGAACCTGCTGTGTTAGGCGACACTTTTGGCTCATCCGAAGTGTTATGGCTAGATGTAATCTAACACAGGAGACCTCTAGCGTAGATCCCAAGTGATTTTGAAATTTAATTTAATAATTAAGGAAATATCTGTGTTCATTTTGCTCAACTTCGCCGAGTGAGATCGTTAAACCGCTTTTAACGCGAAAACTTCAACGTATGGACAAAGGTTTATGATTTTCTACAAGCTTCCTTTTTGAGTTGGCGGGCGATTCGTGAGCGGCACAAAGTTCCTATCGTTTTCCGGACTCGATGAAATGATGCCTGCCGTCTGCAGTGTGAGGGGGCGAGGCGGCAACGATTGCTGCCAGATGCGGGCAGCTGCAGAACAAAAGACGGCGCGATATCTGCAGACACGGTCCATTAGAGGCGCGCTGTATTCTGACTTTGTTTTCCATGCTAAACTGGGCCTCCGGATACGAGCCTTCGTACATCTCGTGTCATATTCAGCTCGCTTTGGACAAAAACTTCATGCTCCATTTAGCAGTGTTTCGACGAGATTTAAATGAATATGCTTCTCGTTTATCGGGAATGAGTTGACGCAATTTTCTTAACGTTTGTCGAGAAGAATCTGTCTGGAACAAATGAATACGTATGAAATTTATTACTCAGTACATTGTTCTTGGTTCTCTTTGTATCATTGAGTGTATTGAAAGAAAACAAGTTTTAACAATGTAGTGCAGTTTTCAGCCAGAAAATTTTGTTTGGGCTGAACGCTTGATCCGTATTGAAGCTGATCAATTGATTTGTTCATTTCCGTTTTCAATTCACGTAAATTTGAATTCATTTCAATTCATGTGAGCATTTTAACTCTTTGTTCTGAATTCCGCCTCTGGGAATCTGGGCTTGGAGCGAACGCGGCTTCGTGTGACAGGCGAAGCTCGCCGCAAAATGCGGGGTGATTAAGGGACGGAGGGTGCGTATATCACGAATAATGAGGAAAAAGTCGCCGCCGGCACCATTGCGGCGGTGCTTTTACATCTGTTGTCTGGCTTATAACTAGCAAAAATGCTCTCAGCAGTGACCAATAAATCTGACCGCATCATGAGAATCTGACTGCAGAGCGTTCTTCATTGAGTGCATAGCCGAGGTTTGGATGTGGAGGGAGTGGAGCGTGCCATGGCGGTGTTATTTCGCCGCGTTACTGTTTCTCTTGGGGATGATTGAAGATTCTTATCCAGTCATCATTCACCTGAGGTTGAGTAAAATATGCGTTCAGTGTCTGCCATGACGTACCGTGTTTGTCCTCGTCAGTGTGTCTTGAAGTCTTGATCTTCGTTTAAAAAACTTATTCTCAAGCAATGTGATGCTGACCGCACTTTGCAAGTGCATCTTGTTCGCATATTTGCAAGTCAGAAATATTCCCTGCACATTTATTTTCTGTTCAAGAAAAAAGTAGTGGCGAACTCTTGATTGAGGGTATTTCTGTTGCTGATCAACATTACTCATCTTCGATTTCATTGATTTAGATTCCTTTTTAGGCTTTTTACCAGTTTTAGTAGCTTAGAACAAGATGCAAATATGATGCCGTAGTGATGGCACTTTAGGTTTCAACGCATCCCTAAACATTCTTTTACTAATGGATCAGAAATAATTATACAATAAAGTAGCATGAATTTTTTAACGAAATAAGTCAAACTGCAACAGTGGGTAAAATAATTTTAATTTTACTGGAAAGTATTCCAACCTAATTTTATTTGGAAGTTTCGCATTGACTCCGACAAATAGTGCGTGTCAACGACATAGAATGTAGAACGTGGTACCAAACTAACATCTTCGCGAACAATCAATTGTTTAACTCGATGCAGAGTTCCAAAATAAGTGAGACAGGGAAAGCTGTTTCAAAGTGCTTACAACATGTGTGTTCTGCCTGACGGTGGAGCTGTAGGGGATACATTATAGGAACTTGAATCCTCTATGTCCTCCACTATGATAACTCTTCCTTTAGGCGCGTTCTGCCAATATGAGTCAGAACTAGAGTACCGTGGATTTACAGCACTGATGCCATAGGTGGGTGTTATCGCTATAAATGAGGCCGCTAGAATCATACGGTACCAAGCGCCAAATGCATCTATCGAAAATGAGTTGTGTATACCGCAGTCCTCCTCAAATTTTCCTTTGTCTGGAGAGTTCAGTCGTAGGTGCAGGAAGATGGCTACAAAATGGCGAATAGCTCTATAAGTTGCTGAGATGCGATGGTTTCTAAGTCGTCAAACTTTGATGTCGGTTTCTGACGTGTTTGAAAAGCGGCGCTTCGTACCGTATGATTCTAAGGGTCTCAAATATATGTATCGCGGCACAGGTTAGCTGAAATTTTTCCCCTGCGCTATCGATTCACCTGCATCGCCGTTACTTTTGGGTCTAAGTTACCGATAATCGATACTTCAAGTTTTTGGTTGCAGCATAGCGCAGCGCTAAGTTTACTATGATGATGATGAAATAAAGATTTGAATTTATCGATTTTTAATTTAAAATATCAGGATTGTTTTTGCTGGTATGGGAATTTATTTATTGGTTATCATCAAATCGGACGATGAGTTTATCGTAAGTTATCGGTTATCGCCGATACGGTTATCATGATGTGTTTTCTCGTTATCGTGTCCACCACTGACTGTGTCGCATGCATGTGCAAGTATATTAGATTATAGAAACATTTCCACTAGTTTTGAAACATCATCTGCAAATGCAAATTTCAGAATGAATGAAATCGAGTTTGGATTTGTAGATCATGTAGGAATTTCATTTGTGTTATTCTACGCAGGAAGTGCTAACCTTTGTCTTTACGCCATCAATCACAACATACGAAGGATGAGCTCTGCACCAAGTATCTAGATAATCCAAACTTACCAGACTGAGTCATTCCACATTGTTTTAGTGAGCAAATATTGAGCACGAGGAATAGCTTCGCGATGTTCCGATCAGCTGTGCACGCAACCGAGCGTTTTAAATTAGTGCAGTCTTTATCATTTATTTGCCTGGATCTAATCATTTTCTAGCTAGATTCATGTCAATTCTTAATTTTATAACACAAAGTTAAATTTAGGTAAATGTCTTGCTTAATTTTTGGTGCCAACGATTCTGCTGGATGTTTTTCGTCGTTCCTGAGTCTCCGTTCACTCCGTTGGCCTCGGCGTTTCAAGGAACAGGACGCTGTGTACTCCACGTAAAGATGTTTACCCTTGTTCATGGGTGTTTTCTGAGTGAGTGCCTCGCAAAAGCCGTCCGAAAAATTCCTTCGACTTCCATGCTTTTCGGAAACATTGCTGAGGAGCGCGGTCCGGGCATGCTAATGCAGCGGTGCGGTGGGCGGGCCGCGCGTCCCCGGCTAAATGGGCCCGCCTCGAATATTTCTTAAGATTTATCCTCCTCAAATGGAGGTTTTGGTCGCTAAAGTGCATCCATGAAAGGAAGAGGGGCAGTTCAGGAAGACCTAATTATTGCGTAAGCACAGCTAACACGGCTTTGTTTCGGTAATACGCTAGCTGAATCGCTTACGGGACTGCCCAGTTAAGACGCTGCTGTGAGCTTAGAGACTTCTGTTTCTTGTAATATGACCTGAACTGTTATTATAATATAATGGAAAATTACTTTCCTGTGCCATACTCCATAGACGGGCCAACAAGGTCTTATGCGTGAAGTATTTTCTTCTTCATTATTCAAGTCTAATGATGGACGACTAAATTTATGCATGCAGTGGAGACTCAACAGTGCACTCGTTTGTTATTGCTGTATACGAGTATTTGTGTAGTAAACTGGAGTTTGTTTATTGTGTGCTGCATGATCAGCATTTACATGGAGATCTAGGCAGGTTCTGACGGTACATTACGTTGTCTGTTGGGTGTCGCTTGATCAGGCTTTCATTTGTGCCTGTGCTTGCACACTGAAGTATTGGCTTAACATTGTGTTCATAGGAATCGCCATGGAAACCAAATGTATCATGCAGAGGTCTTGAAAAAATATTTTTATCTGAGCTTTAATATTAAATTTTTTAAACCTGTTTTGGTAAAGTGACTTCGTTGTTCGAAGTGCATGAGAACTCCAAGTACTTCATGTGTGACAATTGTTTCATCTAAAATAATGCGGCATATGAATAGGTTCTCAATCTGAAACGCTCGTCAGGTAACTAATTCAATCTGTCTTGGATCAACGTCTTCTTAGATTGATGGCCCCCATCGTATGTTCTGCTGATCTGTACACTGCAATAAAGATGTGCATGTTCAGTGGTTTCTAAAATGTCTGCTGTGTACAACGGATAATTGAAAAATGAAGAAATCTACTCTAACTTCCCTTGACTGAAATTCACTCTGCTTCAATGAAAAAAATTGACAATTGAGAAAGAACGAGAGAGATTGCATTCAGGCTGTGTGATCTTCAATTTATTAAATTAAGTACTTTTATGTTGCACCGGCGACGAAATGTTTGAAATTGTGTTGCGCCTTGTCCATCGTGGCTTGCACGGTCTAAGCAGATGTACTCTCTTCACGGTTCTAGAGTGCTTGCCGAGGTTATTTTAAGATGAATGCCTTGTGTCTCTAAAATCAAGCAGACTCATCGAATAAAACTTCTATTAATGGAGGGAATTTGTGAGTTTATTACGAGCAAATGCGGCGACTATTATGTCTGTTTTCTCTTGGGCGAAAACAAAAGCCAAACAGGGACAACGCCCTCGCGTTAAGATAGGCTCGCATCTTCATGGTTTGATTGGGTCGCGTCCAGGCACTCAAGCCTCGCAATGCGCTAAAAATTTTAGATTCAATTTTTTTTATTAATACTACCATTGTGTGAATAATTGAGACATTGCTTCGTAAATTCATCATGTTGCATACAGAGAGTAACCCAAGTGATTCGCAATTGTTGAAGAAGTTAGACTAAATGGAATTGGCATAACCTACTGCCAAATGATTATTTGGACAATTTCAAACTTTAACAAGTGCGTAAACGAGTTAAAAAATTAGCCAGTGGTAATGGTCTGAAGTTGTTTGACCGCTAATTAAGCTGAACATCGTATTACGCTCAGATTGTTATTGTTTCTGCAGAGGAGGTACTTCCTGCCGGAACCATCTAGTCGAAATATATAATCTGTATTTGTTTTTAAAGTAAATTTTACAGGACTCAAATTTTGAAGGTATCTATCAATATTCTAATTTTCTCATACATTTAAATGTCGCGATCTTAATGCAAATCTTGGATTTTGCACTGAATGTATAAGTCCGAAGTGAGTGGAAGTTGACGGCTGAAACTCAATTGTACTGTGAAAACGACATGTTAACATAACAATTTTCGTTTGCTTTAACTTCTTTAACGCACGCAATGCATTTTGGAGTGTTGCATCGGTTGTATCCTTGCAACCGAACCGAAAACTTGAGGAGTTTTCGTACTGTACGCTGATTGATGGGGAAGTTAAATGAAAGTTTTTGAAGAAAGTTCATCGCTCAAAGCTATTTTTCTTTGAAGTGGAACGTGGAATTTCCATAGCGATTTTTTACCAGATCCATATTACAAATTTCAAGTGAAATTGTTACCAGGAATCCGCTCTTTTATTACCTTTGCTGTTCAAAAGTATCTGTGTAAGAAATGAAGTAATTTCAACACGAATTGGAAAATTAGAATTTCATCCAAGCCGTAGAGCTTAGCGAATCAACCTGCGTGGTTCTCGTTAATTGTTGAATATTGCTTACGTTTCTGCTAAGGTGAGCTCTCATGCAGTACTCTTTATTGAAGTTGGGTGTGCAAACGGAGTTTCGTATTGACGAATAGGATTGGAGTTCACGGCCACGTGTCTAACACGTCTACCGTAAGTTCCAAAAATGATTTCGCTGCCGTAATGGCATGCGAGAGGAAGGACTTACTCTCATAGGCTTGGAGAGGGACCCTTGTTCAATATTAAAGTTTGCTCGCTCTCGCAATGAAATGATAGTTGACAACGCTGTCACTCATACAGAATGAAATGGATGTAACCCTTATGCTGACTGGGGAGAAGACGACTCTATGCTCATTTTATTTGAAAATATCAATTATGAATGACATTTTTAGGGTTTCATACGATTTCATCATTTAGAATGGAATGAAATGAATTTGGCAGCTTTAAACACCACATGCGCATCAAGCTTAGGTTGTGTATACCTTCCTTATGTTGAAATGGAATAGGTGTTTGGTTTTGTTTCAGACCGTCTTATTTTTTGTTCACTGCTCTCCTTTGTTTCAGCTCATATTAGTTTTTCTGCAACTGTCATTTATCATATTCATCTTTCATTTTAACCGTTTCTATGCGTAGGGTATCGGGAAGACACTCTGGGGATAAATTTCCCGTTACCTTAATTACACACTAAAGGATGCCTCCCTCCTTTTTCTCTTGGAACACCTTGGTTCGGGAGATCCAGGTCAGTATCGCTGAGTTTACCATGAAGTTCAAAGTTCAGCACAAAAGTATTGCTCCATGAATTATAATTTTTCTGATTCATCGGAGATGAAAAAATTGTTTGTGCACTTGCTTGTTGTTGCGCATTTGAGTAGGGTTAATTTTCTTGTTGCTGATTGTAGAGATGTCTTGCGGTGTTGACAAACATTATAGTGATTCTTGACACTCAGTATCGCTGACTCTGGTCTTAGATTGCTGTGTAACTGTGTGAATGCGTGCTGCACAGCTTTTCTGTACAAAGGCACAATTTAGCGTATGTGTGTTGGGCCAAACGCATCATACCCCAACTTGGGAAATACTTGGAAAAACAGCTTCGGTGCTCAGATGGTTATTTATGTCCGTTAACGCCTGGACGTCTGATGTCAGTCCGCCTCTAATATATCCAGGCATTTCAGGTGTAGGGGAAATGTTGAAAATGTTGGCGCACCAGAAGAGTCTGTCGTTGCGCTTGTGAAGAAGTTAGTTAATGTTAGTGTTAGGTTAGATCAGTGTTATTCACTAACTTTAGCAAGAGAGCCACTTCAGTTAAACGCATTGATTGAGAGAGCCGCAGCTAATGCAGGTTAGCGTATATTAAGTAAATTATATGTAAATTAATAATTTTTAATTTATGTATTTTATTGAGATCCGTGAATCGAGTTATCACGAGCCGCGCAATGAATACCACTGGGTTAGATTAAAGAAGTTTGCTGTCATTCCTTGTCTAGAGACTCAATGTAAAATATTCCTGGTTACCGCGCTGTCGCAGCCTTTCTCAAAAATGCAAGATATTTATGAAGTGAAGACGCTTGAATGTTATGGATAGAAAAGCGGACTAAAAGCAGCTTAAACCTTCTGTGTAACTCAAGCAACTCTCGGGGCGGTGAAATGTTCTTGAAGGCTGCAGTTTCCTGAAGGAAACTCGGCTCGCATTGAATGCTTTTGATGTAAACCCCCCTAAAAACTGGTACATAAAATTCTGTTAAAATTTGTTTCGTGGATCTCATTTTCTCTCTGCTCTTAAAGAGGGGCTGATGTTACTTAAAAAGAGCTCGTTTTATTTTTTGAAAGGCGAAAATTTGAGTTTTTGGATAAAGCTGAACTCCTCAGAGGGAGTTGCAGCTGTATTTTGATAGACTTGAACGAAGCGGTTGTAAAAATGCCAGTGTATGTCATGAAACTTGATGGATTTCATGAACAGTGTTAATAAGGCCATAGTCCTTGCTTGCAAAACCTTGCGCGCTATTGCGACGACGATAGAGTAATCGAAGCTGAAAAACATGGACAAAATCCAATGTCAATTTTGAACCTGTGAAATGTTTTAGTTTAAAGTATTATCATCGCTTGAATGGAAGGCTCATCGGGAAATGCTTGTTTCAGTTTCGCTGATCCGAGATGTGAGAAAATTATCGTCCACCATTTCTGAAATATTTTTGCGAGTAGACTTGGAACTCCCAAGTGTCACCTCTTGTCCGGATAATGTTTAGAAACTGCACGCATCGCGGGCATACATCATCCTGTGTGAGAACTGGTGTAAAGAACAGCTGCTGATTATGTCCTGGGAAGGTCCCTACGTTTTTCAACATGTTTTCGCATACATAAATGTGTATTGTTCTTCCTAAGATGGTGTAATTTCGAAACTCCTTATTTCGTGAATCGAGTGGACTAGCGATGGTGAGTGATATCGCGTGCGTTTTCCATTAATTTCTGAGCTCTCATATGACAGCTTTAACTAGCTTCTTCGTTGGAGAGCTATTCGAAAAAACTTACTTGATCGTGCGAGTGATTGTCAAATAAGGTGCATAATTCAGAGACCGCGTTATTTTTACTCTTCGATCACCGCATTATTTTGAGATTAGGTCAACTATCATTGAAGCTGTCATGATTTGACTGCGACGTTTTCTAATATCAGCATGTCAAGATTTCCCTCTCGTCATCTTATGTACAGTGACGCTTCTTAAATCAAACTTTTCGTTCTCTCTGACTGTGCAAACGTTTATCGAGCTCATGCCAATCATTTGTATATCGACTCGGGAAATCTGGACTGGAAACCTCTTTGATGTGAACATGATTTGGTATCGGCTCCTAATTTGTTCTGTTACTGAACGGGCCATTGTTTCGTATTGGGTTATGTTTCTGCTCGTCAGTTTTATTTGAGTTCTTCAATTACCGTTGAAAGTCCCTCGTCTGGAAGAAGAAGGCAAGTTTGCTTAGTATTTTCAAAGAGCATTTTAACCGCCTCACTGAGCTCGCCTGGCGACGGCGCTGCTCGTCTTCCTTCGTTTGTTCTTCTAATCACTTCTCTCGACTGATAACAATTGCATGTTAATGGAACGATGGGGTGTGCTAGTAAGCGTTACCTTCACAGAGTTGGTGAAACTAATTTCACGTAATAAATACCACAAATTCAGTAAAATGATGCATTGTTATTACCGGATTTGTTTTGCTTTCATTCATATTTGTTTTGTTTGTTTGCCGAAAACGAGCGTTGTGTTCAACTAGAAACTTTATCTTTTGTCTAATAATAATGTTAACTTCGTTTTTCATCTAATTGCTTCTTGTTTTTGTTTTTAACATTTGAGCGAATGTAGTGCATAAATTCAATCTTTTAAAATACACTTGGCTAGGCTTAGCTGTTGTGTAATTTTCCACTATTGTGCAGAATATCAACCCATAAAGTTTAATTTATTTCGATGCACGTCTTCTGACTTCCATTGATGTTGAGAGTAACAGCCTAATGGATAAGATGTAGTTTTTCATTACTACGGTTTAATATTGAGAAGGATTTCTCAAATTATTCTGTGAATCTTTTCGCCTTCTGTTTCCTTGAGACGAATATCATTTTCCCCATCTTTAAGATACCTCTGCCAAAACACCCACGATTTTCAAACGTATTCCGAAACACCCATGATTTCCCTGAATATTTGCGTTGCATGCACGAGCGCTGTCTCGATCCTTATGTCTCACAGTCACTGCGCGCGTCTCGAGTGTTGTTTTTCTTGCTACCGAAGACGCTGACCATTATTGGCGGTTCCCAAAGAGCTGGACAAATATTGACTTCCTCTTCCCGGATTTGGAGAGTTGCGGCACTGCTGATCGAAAGCCGTTTAGAGGCGCCCGACTGGTGTTTGAAACTCCGTGCACGCTCGCAGATGTCATAGTTCTGAGGGTCGTCCTTAGGATGCTGTGTCAGCGAGAGCAGGAGCTGATGAAATTACACAAGTTTTTAGTTCCGATCGTGTATTGGATTAAGACGACTTCTTTGTGAGAGGTATCGCCCTCGTCCGTTTTATTGGGAGAGAAACGTTCTAATTGTTTACCGAGGCTTTAATTTGAGTTTTTCTTTACGTTGACATCAATATTAGACGACAATAGCAGACAGTGTTCCTAAATTATGTTTTTTTGTTCGTGTTTGCACTTTTCTTGTAGTTGGGAGGTGAATTACGTTTTTCCAAATCCATTGTTGAAATAAAATATTCGATTTGTCCATGAATTGTTTCGCCTTGTGAGGCAGAGCACACTCGTAAGACTCGAATACATGATGCATGTGTCTGTACTCAGGAAACTTTATTCCTTCAAGTTAGGGACAAGATGCAAGACCCTACGTGGTGTGTTGATGGCAGTATTTACCCCAGCATTTACTTTGTGATAAATTGCCGGTGTTGTACTGGTCTATGAGTTTGTCGTTGAACCTGTGTGGTGGAGGAGGACCTTGTGTACTGTAAATTTTATTCATGATAAGCGAAAACATTATTCTACAACTTGTGTGGCTCCCGATGTGAAGCTTAGGTAGGACTTCTTATTGTTAAAATAGAATAAATTTTGTTCTCAAACGAATGATCATGTTTTTCGGTTCACTCCTGTCCTTTTTTCAGCTTCTACAATTTTTTCGATAAATTTAATTGGATCTTGTGAACTCATTTGGTAAGAGAGGCTTGAACTAACTTTTAATCTTATCTTACTTTTATACGCAGAAGTTTCCTAGCTTTTGATATCTAGATGTTGGTGTTCGTCGGTAGGGTTTTATTGAATGAATTTGTTTTATTGATACGTGAAAATTGAACCATTGCGTGAAGTAGATATGAGAATTCTATCGCTGTACACTTTGTCTTCGATGGACTACGCATTAGTATTCACGGCTGTGAAGACCATTGCTTTATGCACAATGTATCTTTTATTATGCACAGTGAAAGTTGCTCGGGGCTTGGACGCATGAATGCAGAGGCTCTGTTCCTCTTGCTAGCTGAACTAGACAGTTAGCGATGAGGATGAGTTGGTGGATGCTAGTATTGTGTTTGTGTGCAATTTCAAAAATTAACTTAAGCATCTCTTTCTGAAAGTAGTATACCTGGCAAATTCTCTCTTGAAAATTTGTCATCCTCATTTGAAGGTAAAACTGCGTCGATTTTTTTTACCTTGAGAGAATTAATCGAGCATTTGAATGTTATTCAGTATAAATATTTTTTGAAGCACACATTTGTCTGATCCATCGGTTATGTACGTGATTTTTGTTTTACCTAAAGTTTACTGTGTATTTATTTTCTTTCATTTTATTTCTGTGGATCAGTTCATTTCCTGCTTCATCGCAGTCAATTATTCATATTTTATTTTTGCAGTTTTTTGAGTACTCTGAATCTCAAATATTACGTGCTTCTGACTGGATTGTTTGTCCAATCTCCGTTTTTGTCATAGATTTCAAGTTTTTTCATTCTCGCGCAACTTCCCTTCGAGTCAAAATGAAAGAGCCGTTGGCCCCCTCTTCTTCATTGGAATAACTTGGGAATTTTTCTTTCCTCGCAACCGATTATTTTCGAGCGCTGCATTTTTCCCAAGTTATCTACCGACGAGGAAAGTTACGTGTTTTTGCTCCGTGTGCTGTCGTTTATTTGGCGGACTTTTAGCTCGTCGACGTGCTTGCCAATCAACCCTTCGTGGTTAGGTCTGTGTTCGCAATCATCTCGCAATTAGCGGTGATGAGAGAGCCATTGATTTGTGCGCCCCAATCATTGAATGGAGTGCCGTGATAAAATGAAGCTCTTCTTCGCTGCAGANCTCTATAGCATCTCTTATATGTTCTTTTTGCTTCTCTTTATTTTTTTACCTTCGTTAAGTTGTGTCTGTCATTTCTCCAAAAAGTGTTTTCTTTGTAGAGAAAGTTGTTCGGGGCTTAATCACATGAGTGCAGCGGCTCTATTCCTCTTGCTAGCTGGAATATACATTTTATAACATTTTGCCAGTAGTAAGCTGATTTTATGCCAGTATTGTGCGCTGATGCAATTACAAAATGTTGACCAAGAAGCAGATAGTGAGCTCTTGGCCCCAAACTTAAAGGACTGAATTTTATAAATGCTTGCATACAGAGATAGAAGAGTTCCGTAAACTAAACAATCAGCATTGCTATTTTCTTCATGTGACCACAGGATGTGGTCCCCATACTTCCATTGCCTTTCGTGGGCACGTCGTGATCAGCAGCGCGCGGTCAGTCCATATCTGATAGCGGTTTGGTCGCACGATGCATGTTTATTGCGTCGCTCCCCGCAAACAGCACGATGGCGCAGAACTTCGGCTCAACTAAACTAAACAAGAGGTTCCAAACTTTTTCTCAACACACAGAAATTTCCATTGTCACTGCACCTAATTTTTCGCCGACTTTTGGATACCGGGAACTCAGATGACGCGATATTTCCGAGCACAAATATTTGCTTAGCCCTTCCCTGCTGTCGGAATACGCTAGCGTCCTGAGTTTTGGCACATCTCGTATAAGTTGGAATTGTTTCATTTGGTAAATTACCTAAAATACCCATTTCGGCTTCGTTCAACCGCTTTATCGCTGACAATTTGTATTCTTTTAGGTGTGAGTACAAGACGCTGTTGCATCACTATTCCAGACTCTGAAACAGCAAAATCCAAATTGTGAAAGATCTATTGATTTCAAACTCTAGAACTTAAGTTGAGACAGCACTTTATTGTCGAATTTCAGTGACAATTAGAATAGAGATTTACTATTCGTCCTAAGCTTTCCATTTTTGTGCAGTTATAAGAGACTGTAGAAACTTATTGATGAAAAACCAAAGAAAGTGACGGCAACCTCTATCCTTTGTCTAGCTGTCTCGCACGGTCTGCTTTGAGCTGAGAGCCGCCCCGTGTAAACCTGGAAAATTATTTTGCTTAAACTAGGCACAATAAACTTAAACTAGGCACTGCATTTCCAAGATAGCTTACTTCTACGTGTTTTTTTCAAGTTATCATTGTCTTCAAGCATATGAATTTTTTCTGTCGGTGAATGACCATGCTCGTCACTTTAGAGCCGAGACGCAACGTAGGTTGCAGTCAATAAACTTTTTATGGTCACTTCTACTCTTATCTAAAATTGTGGAACGTCTCGCTTGGTGTGTGCATTCCCTTAAAGTCTTCTACGAAAAATGAATTCAGCGAAGTGCATTTGTTCCCAAGGTAAATTTGTTATGTTGCTCGTACATCGTAATTTAACATATCGAAATATTGCTTGCAGAGCGTTATTGTTTCCTAATTTGTTTCTCAAATTTACGACTGATTATAGTATTGAAACATTTTTTGTGCCCACTCCACTCAGAAGTTGCTGGACTATAATACATGATTGATCGAGCACCGCTAGTCTTCAAAAAATGTTACTTTAGAATGCCTTCTCTATACCCGTGGGTGAGAAGTTGAAAAACATTTTGCACTGTTTTTAAGTGAATGTGGAGTGTGTTTATTGTAATTTTATGTGCCCCAATCTAATCTAGGGCGATGTAAAGTAGTGTAGAGATGAGCTGAAACTTGTGCGCTCAAGTGTCGCGAGAACTATACGCTGGTGACCATAGTCCCTTCCGGTACCAGATTTTGAAATTTATTGGGAGACAGTACAAGATGTCCAGTTAAATTGGTCATTACTTTTAAAGTGTTTTTATTTGAAACCGTAGTAACACATGAGAGGATGAAATGGCATTGATAAAAGAAATAACTAATAGTTTGTGCTATGAACGACATTTTTGTAACGACTGTTCTATAAAAGTGATAAGTGCGTAAAAATTGTGTGTTTGTATTTGTTGATATACTAACTCAGCAGGCAAATTCTGTCCACAGAATTTATAGTAACTTTTCCAATTCGATGAACAGGTGCGGGCACGTGAAACTAAAAACTGGTTTACTATTAGGGGTTTTCTAAAGAAATACTCGTTTGACGATACTCGAGATAATAAAATAATTATATTTAGAGTGCGAACGGCAGGCGCCCAGAGCCCGTATTGCCAGCAGCCGATGTCCCAAAATTGCTCGGCATGAAGCCGTGTATCTGCTGCGCTGAGTTCTGCGTGAGCGCGACGACATCTCAAGTTTCATGTGTTACTGCAGGGTCCGAAAATGAGCATTGCTTAACGTGTGTGGCAATGCTATCCGCTGAGTTTCCAGGACTCTATCCGATCTGCAAGTTAAGTAGGGCGTTTTTGTTTTGACCATCGTTTTTCGCTTCACTGTCGTTCAGTTTTCCTGCTCTTATTCTTTTCAGCACCTATCTTTTTCAACTTTCATCTTGTCTCATGAACTTCTTTCCTGACTTTCTGTTTCTATGCTCAGGAGGCCTTGTGTAGGAACACATTTTGTGCATAGGATTCCCCGTTCCCTTAATCCCTTACTAAATGGTGCCTTCCTCCTTCCTCTACTTGAACATCTTTGTTGTGGCAGGGAGAATGGATCTAACTTTTACTAACTTATTATCTCTCATCCATGATGCAATCGTTCTCCAATAGCTGGAGCGGAAGAATTTGAGTAATTTATACACATTTTTCTTGGATTTGTCAAAAAATTTGACGAACTCAAGCTTGTATGTGTTCGTGAAGTCTAACGCGTCTGCTTCTTCGGACTGCCCGTTCGCCTTTAATGATTTCCTGAAACTTCTCATGGGCATTTTCAATTGTTTACGCACTGACGTAATCATGTTTCTCTCGACTGCTGAGCCGCCTAATTACTCCATGCTGTTCACGTCACTCAAGCCTCCAAGACCTGGTCGCGGCAGTGCCACGCTGCGTCTTTTTTGTACCTGTACTGCTCGACTTGGCCCGCATGTGCGTGCATTCATTCCTCGTAACTCTTGGAAACTCCTCAGATCGTTGTCTAACGAGCCAGTGCCCATTGTGCAGTGCAATTCAGCCAGCAGAGATCTGTCGCGATTTGTTGTAACTTTCGATTTCAGTTTCATTATTTGGCGACGTCCTTTCCAGTTTGCCTCACGTTTAATGTTGAACACGTTTATGTGAAGTGCAAGCATGTAATTGATATTCTTATTGATATTCGCACAGGTAGACAATCTCAAACCTTCGGTAAACTTA
>JACJUY010001043.1:150807-167726 GCA_014220935.1 Platorchestia sp. MABIK | reverse complement strand
AATAAAAAAATGTGGTGCAATTTTCAGATATATTTGCCCAACAGGGAAAAAGTTCGTCTAAAACTGAAACAACCTTAAGTTGTTATAATCTTCCTCGTGTTTTTCCAGCAGATGAATACTCTTGCAAAAAAAATTTCAACGCGATTAATATCAGCTCCTACGTTGAAGTCATTTTTGTAGCACAAACTGTGAAACAATAATGTAATAGCAACTGGAAATTCATGAAAAATCGAATTATTAATGACAGATGCTTAAAATTGAGACGCGAAAAAGGTTCATAATTTAGAATGGGTGTGACAAATGCTGAGCGAGGGAGATAAAGAGGATCATTGCAGATTCAAATGGATATTGATGTCACGATTGCCTCTTCGTTAATTAACTGGCATCACCTCGAGCTTTATAGGGAGAAATGGATCAACTCTATAAGAAACACAACTAATAATGCAAGAATATGATAGATGGTAAGGAATTAAGATTGAGACTCACACATGTGCGTACATAACAATTTGTCATGAATGATGATCGGTATTTACCAAGTTCCGGTCACAAAGCCTTTCAATCTCAACATCAGGTTTATTAATAGTTTTCGGTGCGAATAATCTGGTCATGATTTTTTGGTAAAGTAATTCTTAGATCAGGATCCGCTCATTGAAATTGGAAAATGTACTCATGCAAACTCTGCCCTTAATCACATTAGCTACGCACAATAACACTCTATAACAATCTTGTTTCAGCTAATCAATTTACAGTTTAGATGACTACCTATCAATTGACAAGTGAGTGATTTTTCGCATTTAACACAAACATTGACAATTACTTTAAACCATGCGAAGTATAAGATCCCTTACGTGCAATCTTTTTGTAATCAATAACAACAATCAATTAAATGCTACACAAAGAATCGTCAATAAACGCCAAAAAGAAAATATACAATGAAATTCAGATAATGAGATGCAGAATACGTTCACATAATCGGTACTTTGATAACTCCACACTGCTTTTACCGCATGTTTTAAATGCTTATTCATTTAAGTCTATTACCGACATTAGTTTTTCGGTTGATCACTTGGGCACGGCGTGCCTATCTTTGTAACCTTTGAAGAATAGCAACATTCACTTTGGACTTTCCCAGATTGCTGAGCACCTCCACAGGTGAAATCACATGTAAAGCTCTTTGAAAGACCGTAAATTCCTGCTTTACTTTATTAATATACAGGTATTCTCGCACACGGACACTTCCACATTTTTTTCAATTATATATTCAATTAACTGTGGAGTGATTATCTTCACGGGATAAAACTAAATTTTCCTCTCAATAACTCACCTTGACAATTTCAAGTCGCCGATTTTTCTACAAATTATTCAGCATCATCGTTGGTGAACATCCTGATAATGTTTACCAACGTGTTATTCCGGGTGTTGTTATCTTTTCTTATGTCAAACGGTTCCTACAATTTAGTCCTGTTTTACTCACGACATCGATATACGTCTGTTCGTCAGATTTTACTCGAAACCATACCACGTTTCACAATCTACCTTTTTCGATGGAACAGATGAAACTGTTCAAACTTTTATACAATTTTTGAAAATAATTTTAGCTTTTTTTATCTCGGTTGCAACTGATTTCCATTAGCGAGTCGATCAAGACCTTGTTTTCTTCCATCTTATCTCACCCATCATAGGGCTTCTCTTTAATTTAGCTAATTTCGGTTTTCCTTATCTCAAATTGAGCTCTTGAGCAAGCCCAGTGAGAAAATTGTAATTCCAAAGTTTCCGCCCATATTTCAAGTTTTCTCTCTCATGCTCCGATTCAAAATATAAAATGTTAAGTAAACCAATTTTAGAATTGTTTTTAACGGCTAAATTTATAAGAAATCCCTTACGAGAGTTCATGTTGCTACAACAAACGATCTTTTCTTGCTTCCTGCTGTTCTTAATGTCAGCCAAGAGGGTTGTGTGGGCTTATTATCACGTCGCTTTGCCTTAGTTTACACAGAGATAGCTTCGTGGAAACGCTTCCTAAGCGTATTACACCTTTCACAGTTCTTCCGAGTATTATAGAATTTCCTTATAAATGAATATCATAGAAATTTTTATCAAAAATTTTGTGAAAAGTGGTGAGCTCCAAACTGTTCCAAATCGTGGGGTATTCCCCATGAGAATGAAAGTCATCCATAACTCCTAGCTGAGCCTTTGGAAATAAATCAACACCTGTTGTGCCGCAGGGAATAGCTATCTACAGCAGGGAGTTCTGTTACTGTTAGCGTTATTATTTGTCCGCTTAGCACCTTAAAAATATAAGTTAATCAAGTTGTGGGTTTTGTGGTCCCCATGAAGTAAAAACTATGAACCTCTTTATCACTCTCAGAGTTGTTCCCTCAGACGACGTAAAAATATGCAGAAGTTGAAAAATATCAAATTACCTTATTAACGTACCAACTTAGAAAATTTGAAGAATAAATGTATTAAATCGAGGAAAAGATCAAAAACTTATTTATTTATTTATTTACTGTGTTTAATCTAAAAAACTCTCTTTTTTTCTCATTGAGTTTTAAAATAACGGAATTAATTTTACCTGCGTTTCTCAAGTTATCAATTTTATCGAGGCTTAGCATTTTTATATATATGAGTAATCAGATTTAACCCTGATTGTCGTTTCACTGTTAACGCCACAACTGCATACATTACGAAGTTATAGAGTCAGAGCGCCGGCGTGGCACCTCTAACACACGTCAGCACAGGTGCTGGAGCATAGCTGTAGGACGCGGTCTCTTTGTTAATTCGTACGTCTCGTTATCACAGCTATTCATTTTCAACACAGGTTCTTCGCTAACACCGGAGTAACATCGGTTATTATTTTACCATTGACGTAATCATCGTAGATGTTACGAAGCTACACGGCTGAGGTGCCAGCGTGGAACCTTTAACGTGCGTCAGCACAGGTGTTGGAGCAAGGGTGCGGTGCGCAACGTCCATTTAAATCGTCAGTCTCGTATTTCACTATAACACTCTTTCAGCATAGCGTTCATTTGATGTCTTGACGCCACAGTGTAGCGATCTCTCAGTGCCAGATAAAATTCAGTTGAAGTTGTCAGTTGGACTTGTTGATTGCCAACACACATGCGAGGTTTCAGGTGAGATAGCTCAATAGGGCATCAAGGATGTTATTTTTGCTGATGGTTGAATTTTTGAACTAATTAAATGTACGATTAAAAGATGAAATCACAGCACAAAAATATTTTATAAATGACTAGAGATGAAGTTTGTACAACAAAAATATGTATACACTAGATTTAGTGCAGTAATAGTATTGCACACTATAGATGTTCATTGCACAAGCGATAGGGGCGAAATGACCGGACGGGTGGTTGCCTCGGACTTCTAAGCTGCGGTTTTAGTAAATAATTTTAGAGCAAAAAAGTCTTTTGTGTTTTCGTTGAGGACAGGTTCAAGTTTATGGATGTGTAACGCTTCCATAATTTGAATATGCTCTTTTTCAGGCACGTTCTATAAATTTTTGCGTTAGGGTATAGTTGCGTCATTTGATGGTTTGCAACTATGGTCAATGCGGAAATGGTTGAATGTAGAACCTTGGTATTTATGGGCGGTTAATCTTTGCCTCAGGGTCATCCTGGTCAAGCCAATGTAACATTTATTAAGAGACTTACGTCCTCTTCTGTCACACTTAAATTGGTAAATTACACTGGCCCTGTCCAGATCAAATGAAGATCTATACCCAGACACAAAAATCTTATATAACGTGACTAAAAAATAACATATTCAAATTCTAGAAGCGTTACACATCCATAAACTTAAACCTGTTCTCAACGAAAACAAAAAAGACTTTTTTGCTCTTAAATCATTTACTATAATCGCAACTTAGAAGTCCTAGGCAACCATCCGTCCGGTCATTTCGCCCCTATCGCTTGTGCAATGAACATCTATAGTGTGCAATACTATTACTGCACTAAATCTAGTGTATACATATTTTTGTTGTACAAACGTTATCTCTAGTCATTTATAAAATATTTTTGTGCTGTGATTTCATCTTTTATACTGAGTCTCAATATAGCTTATAAATTTACGGTTATTGATGATACTATGTAGGTATAATATAGAAAAATTTAATTTAAACATTTTCAAATATTTCATTGGAATGTGAACTAAGTCGATACTATTTTTATGAGCTATTTTCCATTATAAATTGATAGGATATTTGTTAGCGTTTTCGATTGCGTAGTTTACTGTATTACTTTTTATTTGGGTCGGCAGTGGAAACGCTTTTGTACTTATTTTGAGATAATGTGTAATTTATCTGAGCAATTTTTATGACAGCTGAAGACAAGGGCTATTTAGGGAATGACATGTATAGTTGTTGAATTTCTTAGCGTTGCTAACGGAGGCCATCACATTTCACATCATGATGGTCTCATTCTTAATAAAATCATTACCAGTTTAATTCTCCACTCCCAAAAAAGTGAATGGCACCGAACATATTGTTACCGAACAGTACTGTTTAAAATTATTGTTGCAATTTCTTTATCAGCCCAGAAAAGTTCAAGCATTGCCTAGTAGCCCGAAATTCGAAAGTGGGATTGTACCTTTGAGGGACTTTATGACGTTAAATCTTTGGTGCTCTTTGCAATTTCATTAAGACATGTGTTGGTCATTCCTCTAGAGATCATTAATAATTGTACTGCAAGTCATCATCTCTTTCTCATCAGAGTGCCCAGGGAAATTTCAGAATATCAAATTACTACTCATTCATTTCAGTGAGTTTTTGTTTCAAATGGGAACCATTAGACAGTCTATAGCTAACAGGCAAGTCAAATATTATTCTGGGTAAGTCTGTCACATGATGTTTTCAGCTAAATTTTTCTTGATTTTCTCTGTGGTATTTGTGAAATGTTGTGCTCTGTAAGACAGTTACTGCAATGGGTTAATTTTTTCTATTTAACTCAGCAGCAATTTCATCATTCCATTTGTTCCTCAGCTTAAAATGGGGTATAAATAATAATTTACATGAACCACAAATGTTAATCACCACTGGAAGAAAAGTCAACTCATTCATCCCTACACAATCAATAACGAACTTTTAAATACGAGTAGCACCCAAAAAGTTACTTTATAAAAGTCACTAAAGTAAACAATCCCATTTAACGATGTTGCGATCTTTCACGCAATACGTGAACTTTTTATGGCTTGGTTCTACTTTAATGTAACTCTTGAATATGACTGTTATACGTAAACAATATGTTCTTTATGGCTGCATGCCATGAATACTTTAGTGCACTACTGTACATTCAGGAGGTAATTTCACAAAATGTTGGTGTTGATATGCTATCAAAACTTCATGATTTAAAAATTGATAGAATTTTTTTTAGTGGCGCTTAGAAATCAATCATGCATGTATTCTCCACAAAAGCTCTTGATTCACAGATTTAGAAGTTTGCGTTATTGTCATGATAATAACAGTAACTATGGAGATTAACGTTTGTGAATTAAATTGCTTGTTTTTGTGTGCGTTAGATTTAAGAGTGTTGGAGTCATCTATATTAAAATTTTAATATTTCTTGAACATTTCAGGTACTTCTAACGAGAAAGGGTACCTCAAAGTGGGTGTGAACTCAGAAAATTGTGATTGATTACAAGCACCTGTCCACTGGGAACCTCAAGCGCTAAAAATGGAAATGCGCAAGATCTTTTTCCCACTGGACTCTGGTGAGTGACTGGGATTAGCTTTTTTATGCAGGTGGTTAAAAATTGATCAATAAAAATAATTGTTAAGTATTTCTTCATTTGCTTGAAACTCTCTTTTCGATTATTTGAAATGACGATCATCGAAAATCTACAGCAGTAAATCGAAACTCTACAATGAACGTGAATATTTTGTCGTCAAGTACAACGGTAAAATAGTGCAGTGGTTTAGACCAATCATAAACTAAAACTTTTATAAAGGAACTTAAAATAAGTGCAACAGCAGTAATATTCTTATTTGCTTGGGTACATTAGTACTTGAAATAATAAAATGATGAGTAACAAATAGAAAAAATCGTTAAATGGGAAAGATTAGAATCCCAGTTCCTACTAAGTAAATGTTGTTACAAATGTTTTTGAAAGAGTCAGAATTAATAAATCATAGGACAAAATTGTTCAGTGCCTGACGACAAGCTGAATGACTTTCAACGAACTGTGTTGGTATAAGATCAGAAATAATCTTAATTTGTCCGAATTCCAGTATTATCAAGTATTAGTCTTTGTACTGTCCTGTTTCTTAAATTGATTTTATTAAGGCTAGTTTTCTTCCTGGTTCGTATTTGCTTCTTGGACGACTTCATTTTCACTATTATGGCTTTCGTTGTTCTTGTGTCGTGATTAACGACTTGCTTGAATGTTTTTATCTAAAAAAAATTTCTTAGCTTAACCTAAAAAAAGAGAGTGGAGAACAAGCTCATTTATTAGACGAGTTCCCCGTCCAAGCCTGTTCAATCCGTCTTCCTTGTTTGCTTTTTCTATGAAGAGCCTGCGTTCTGGTAAACAAACCCCAAGCACAGGTCCGGGGTTGATCCAAGGACTTTCTAGTTTAAAGGTTGATGCTTAACAGCCATCGCCACGGAGAGACAAGTTGGGCGATGATACGCGAAAAGATAACGATGAAAAGATGGGCTAGTTTGGTGCAATGATTCACTGCGATTATGGATTCCGATAGCGAAGTAAGTAAAATTGTCGTATCCTTCTTTTCTTTTCAAATCAATTATACAATTATTCCTACTTCGTCAGTCGTTTCAAGGTTGACCTTCAAATNCAGCGCTCAACCGTCGAAGGGTTCTGAGCACTTTTTCTCTGTCGCCTTCCCTATGCTGAGCTTGCTTTTTTCGTTGACTTATTACCAACCGATCGGGCGTGAGGTCCACGTTCCGCCGTTCACTCTTTTGGTGGTGAGCCGTTCACTCTTTTCGTGGTGGAATTTCACAGTTTGTACCTAAGTACATAACAAAATCGGCCAATTTTAACTGCTAAGTTTCCCGAGTCTCGTTAATCTAGAGGTGACGTCTGCTTTGATTTTCTCTCGGTGTTTTGGAATAGCATTTCGTGAGTTATGACGTCGTCGGTGTGAAACCCTCGGTTGATGACTCACCGTTCCGTTGAATGAACTTTAAATTCATACTACCTTAGCTTCGTTGCCAACTCAGGGCCTCGAAGGCAAGCGTTCGCTGAAGAGTCGGTTAGTTAGCAGTGTGCTGCGGAACACGTCAGGTCGTAGAGATGGTGGTTATCGACACGATTAAGAACGGAGAGTGTAGAGACAGCTGATCGCTGGCCCTTGTGGTGACTGGGTACGGAAGAAATATGCCAAGCGAGTGTCGTTCGCACCAGCTTTTCGAGGTGGAGTCAGAGCGCTCGATTTTCTAAATGCAGTACAAGCTGTAAACGCCGACAAAGTGAGGATAAGGGACTCGTGGTTTTAAATTTAAAAGCTACGCCGTTGAATGAGAGTGGAGGAAGAGGTCTTTGCGCTTCGATGTTGTTCTGAATGAGCGCGTTTGCTTCAGTTCGCCTGCAACGTAGGCCAATCGACCAGAAGTGGTTGGCTAGAAATTGGAATTCTGACGTGATTAGTGCACCTGATGGTTCGTTGCGGTGGCGGGTTGATATATGGTATGCTCACAGAAAGCTCGCAGTTGTGGTGCGCGGCCGAGTGGCTAGTACAGTTCACCGAATCCAGGCAGCGGTCGGTCCTCTGAAAGAGCGATTTTGTATGTTGCTATGGTGTCACAGAATCAGTACACCAGCGTAATCTTCATTTCGATTTTGTACCATTCGCTACCGTCCTAACCTCTATCTGCCTGCCAGACAGGGTTGTCGAAAGTCTTTACCCTATTAAAAATTATAGGAGTGGCATCGGTGATTCCTGAGAGCGCACGCATCTTTGATTGGGAGTGGCATCCATGTTTCTCCTTAGATTCGGATTCGAAGTGTCCACTTTATAGGCGCCCCTGGTCCCCTGTCCCAACCGGTGGCCACGCATAGCTCAGTATGAAGCATTACCGTCGCGCTCCCACGGCGCGACCAGTTTCTACTATTCACCATCGGAGAATCATTAGAGGCCCAGGATGGCCACCTCTTTAATTTTATTTTAAAAAAACGGCTGCGCACAGCTGATTTCCCATTATAGTTACACTTTCCAACCGTGAGACTTCTCAAACCGATTATAACCAGTTTGCCCTTGAATTACCTTAGTTCTTGTGCGATTAATCAATTCACCATAAGCAAACACGGTATACAGCTCAACAAAAATGTACCAGAGTACATAAAGTAAATACACTACTACTAATGCGCGAAAAATCTCAAGGGCGCGTGTTGGTTATTAAGCTGATTAATGGGACATTTTTGTGACGTATCTATAACAACTAATGCTCTAAGTTTTCACAACGCAATAACTAAGGTAATTAATGGGCAACTGGCTATATTTGGTTGAGAAGCGTCAACGGTTGAATGTGCAATAATGGGAAATCAGCTGTACGCAGCCTTGGAAGCGATAGCATGCAGGGAATAGAAATGTACATCGAAAACAATATAGCAAGAAAAGAAAGAAAGAAATTTCATTTCCAATAAAGTATAACATGAAATGTTGATACATTGGTTTTAAAAACAACAATACCCTACAGTCGTTGCAAGAATATGCTCGTATAGAATGGGAAGAATAGGAAAATAAAATGACTTTACAATCGATTTTCGTTATTAAACTGTCTGAATAAATGTCCTCTGTAACGAAACAAACATAAAAAAATATTTTTCTTTTAAGCTTGCTGTTTGACACCAACTCCTTTAAATAACATTAACTAGGACAATATTTATCACTAGGCCTTTCCACCCCAGAGGAGGGTGGCCGACTTCATAGAGCCCATTCATTGTCCCCCACATGTCATTCACACATCCACACACACTAAGTTCCACATCTTAGCTCCCGTGGGGTGAGGGGGCCTCTGCGGTTTCCCGTGCTGCTTCGGTCAGGGCATCACGATACTCCCTGTGACTTCCGCAGCAGCCGAAGCTGCATCATAGCGGCCCACCTCTTCCCCTCGCACACCAGCGGCTTAAAGCTGAACCCTCAGGTGCGAGTGACCCTGGAGCCGCGTCAAAAACATTCATCCACTCACAATCGCTCTCCCCCTCACTCAATCAAGGGCACACATACTAACTATAACACTTCCGTATACTGAAGAGCAACTCTTAGCCCGTATTTCCGACATGAGCGTATCATAGCTGCCCAACAAAATTCAAGTGAAAATATTCATCTCAAATATCTAGACTGGGCTTCACAGAACACCAAACGAGAAGAAAACTGCACACGATACCAATCCTGCCACAGAGCGGTGGTCGGCATCACAAACCCTACAGATCCCAAACTTACAAAGAGGTGTAATTAGGCATGAAATCCATGCCTGCTATCATCTGACTTCCTTGTAAAATGTGCGATGGCATGACGTAACCGCATCTCTCGCGATCTCGAGGCGATGATGGTGTTGCCACATCGGGTTCTTGGTTGCCCTGTGGTAGGAGTGTGACATTCTTCGAAACTGATGCAAGCTCAGTTCGCCGGCGTCCTCTATGACCATCCCAGTCTACGGCACCTGAAAAAATGAATAATAAGTATATTAAATTATGGCAAAAATTACAAAAGCTAATTAATGCAAAACCAACGCATCTTCAAAGACTCGTAATCGTTCAGCCTAATTATAGTTACAACGTCTAAAGCACATATATTAGTGTTTAGGCCTCCCTGTCTACAAGAAAGGTGGTGCAAAGAGAGGATTAATAAAGGAAACATCTAGTATGAACACATACACGGGAAATCTATGCACAAGGTGTGTTCCCACATACGACATTCTTGTGAAATAAAACGTGTGTTGCTGCAGAGGACATAAGCGCATAAATACAGCAAGTCAGAAAGAAAGTTCAAACAAGAAAAAAAGCCCAAGAAAGTACAGGTGCTGAAGAAAAGGATAGTATTGAACCGAAAAAGTTAGTCCTTAACTGCCAAAAAAATCTATTCCTTTTCAACAAAAAAAAAGTCGACCTAACCATCAATTCGGGCCTTCACATTTTCCTTGTAGTATGATTAATTCCTCTAAAATAACTGTACCCCCTGAGGGGTATCAAAAGCACATCGAACAGCCTTCTCTTAGCATTTCTCAAATCCCCTGAATCTCATTTTATAGCCGCATCATTACTCATTAATCGCCTGATAGCATGTTTAACAACCTATTTTTTAACATCCTTCCCACACGCACCAACGTTTGATACTCTTTTTCTCACGTTTGTTTTGACCACGTCACTAAACTCACCGTTTTCAGCACCACAAGAGACCAAATATTTGAAGACACTAATTTTTTCCGAGCCTCTTTATTCCACATCACATTCATTCCTCCGTACATCCTTTCATTCGAATATTTCCAGACTCGACTCGAACTTTAACAAACACAGGCTTACATAGACAAATTCGCCAAGAGTGAGCTACAACAGAGCTTCATCTGCAAGTTCAAACTATACTGCATATTTCAATTAATATTCATATCTTACTAGTAACAAATCGGGGTAATTGGGAAAAAGTTCAGCCGGCGGGATACTCGCTCACACAAGAACGAACAGATTTGTTATATTTTTGTGAAATTTGTCTAAATAAAATTCACCTGTGAGTCTATTCCAAATAAAATACAACTAATTTATTTAACCCAACATATTTGCGTCTTCCTTGGGAGATAGTTTGTGCAATTATATGAGATGTCGCCTAATTGGAATGTTAAAATACACCTGAAGACATCCACCGCCAAAACACCAAACCCACCGTGAAAGATAAAGATGTTTTTAATACTGCTAACACATCTAAAAGAAAGTTTTGTATATTTACCTTTCAGCGCGTTTCGAATTGCTGCTTTTACAGTACTTCGTGGCTCTGCACTGAAGTCTGGAATTTCTCTGAGACAGTCTGTAAAAAATGGGTTCATTTTTTAGGAAGAATATATGTACACAGCATAGATAGAGAGATCAAAAAATTTTTGGTTCGAGCTTCTCTGAGCAAAGCATTCGGGGATTGTTTTTTTTTAATTTAGCTCAGAACGTATCAAAATAATTTAAAACTTGTCAAAGTTTGAACCCATACATTGGAATCGAAATTGTTTGATTTAAGGCTTCTTAAAATTGGGAACTTTTATTGTTTGTTTCCAAATCTACGTTTACATTTGTCTCAGCTATTTATTACATTTATTTGTGATTAGTACTTTTGGAGTTTGAATTGCAGCATAAAACATCCGAAAAGGCAATTATGTGGTTAAAAGGATCTAGTTAAAACATCAAAGAAAACGAGTCTACCTTTCTTTTGAGACACTCACGTTCTATTATTTTACATGCTGGTGATTCGTTGAACTTGGTTTTGGACTGCACACGACGAGCCCCCAGTCCTGTCATAGAGAAAGTCAATGCCAGCTGTCTCGACATGATGACTTTCAGCATAGAAGTCACTGTTCGTGTAAGGTTGACCTCCTTTGCAGCTTTCAGACGAACAACCTGCGTGCAAAAAGCCAAGTAAATCAATAATGTCGTTGAAATAACTCATTACATGCACAAAAAGCTTTCATTTTTAACGTCTGTGTTAGAAATATATAAATAGAACAACTTCCAACAAACCATCACTCGTTAAAAATACCCATTGTTATAAACCTACCCATTGTTAAACAACTTTAACAAACAACGGTAAAAATACCCAAAGTTTCCTGCACATGTACTCTTGCCATGGCTAGGTTCGTGATATTGTATACCTTAAAGTCGAATAATTCTTGTATTTTTTCTAAAGCGCTCCTGTCGTTTAAGAAAGAAGTAAAATATAAAGAAACCGCTATGTCTCACGATATGTATGCTATAAGTTGTTTACCACAATAGCACAATGAGTTTTAAAATGATTAATGTGCAAAGTTCTTTGTGAAAGAGCAAAACCAAAGTGGTACACAGTCATGTATCCTAATACACAGGTAATGTTTTAAAAAACCTTATTATTTTCAGCTTGAGATTGTTGTATCTACTCCTCCTGCTTCAAAAGATTTTGTAGCTCATCTTCAGTACTTGCAGGCATCCAATTTTGAAACAAAATTGGCAAAGGAACAGCTTTTTGCTGTTGGAGCTCTTGGATCATGCTTTTCAATTCCAGCATGATATCTTCTAGTTTTGCTAACTTCTTTTCCACAGTATCCTTTTGCTCTGAAGCCCGGTAATTATCTAAACTTCGAAGCGAAGATCTGTAAATTAAAAAAAATTGCAGCTTTAGTACACGAGACCTAATTTCTAATTGACTTAGGTCATGTCAACTTCATCAAGAGTATAAAACAGAATAAACATGCACTTTAACCTCAGAAACGGGATATAAACGCGACAAAAACAGGAGCTAAAGTACATACTGACTGATTAACGCATGTTGGGCATGAATTGTCCTAATGTGAATGCTTAGAAAAAAGGATCCTACCTATGCCTGCGGTGATGGAGGCAACTTTTTCTTTATAGTTGATTCAATATATATAATGCTACGCATAATTTCCTATTCTGTTCATAAAATAGCAATTGAATGGGACCATCACAGACATCCTTTCCTAAACTATTAGATCCTTTTCGATGACTAAGCCTGGTGCCTTGAATACATATTTACTCACTGGTTGCTTAAGGGAAGGAATTCCTCAGTAGCTACTACTGGAACAGAGCAACCTGTGGGTTGCATCTCCTCACTTGAGTCAGATTCCCCTGTAACAGTGCATAATTATGAGCGTAAATATATGAGTTACATCAATTAGTTTGAGAATCCCTACCCACAAACAGAAGGTATTCCAAAAAAGCAACAATTAAGACACCATTTAGTATGACCCATATAAGAAATGACCCATATAAATTGTTCTCACCGTAACAACACCTATTCGATTTTAACAAAACAGAAGCTAACCAAACTATGGGCTGAGGTCCTTGCATTTTCTCCCTTACATAATTACTTTCGACAAAAACGAAAATTGCATTCCCTCACACGGATGACAATATTCGTCCCCATTGGATGATGTAAGCATTTTTGAGGCATTTGAAATGCATGGATGTGATCAAAGCTGTCATGAGTAGGTAATATATTTTTGCGTCCATGGAAAGTTTTCATAAATAATGTAAGTATAGAAAACTATGTATGCATGGAAAACATGCTTCATATTTAAGTAAACCACGTTATAATTATAACCAATGAAGTACAATGAGAACAACAGAAATACTCACATTGCACAGGGGAACGAAACAAGTTACGTCTGACTCCAGTGCCAACTTTGGTTCTCGGACTTCTGCATAGGATAACTTCACGAGTTGTACGGTGGACTGCAGGATCAGCCGCTTTACTTCTTTTCCATCGAAGGTCTTCCAATCTGAGAATTTCTTCGTCAGATTCATTCGAAGTAGCATCTCCGGAGAGGATTTTTTTCTCAGCACGCTGATAATTATCTGTAAAAATATTCGGACAATATTGGCCTTGATATTACCAAATTGTTGTTGAGAGCCTCAATATAACAAAAATTCTCCGCACCTACACTGGCACAGGCATAAATGTAAGCTAAGTATAGTATTTCAGTTGTTATTTTGAGTGAGTAGTATCTCTAATGCATAGTTTAAATTGACTTGTTCACAGAAACCATTCAAATGACACACCTTCATAGTGGCTCCTACCACAATATCACTACTGACCCTTATGATCTGAATATCATCATTCATAATTTTCTTTGAAAAGACTTGCCCACTGCCAACTACCTGGCAAGTCCTGGCCAACTACCAAAATCCTGGTGTGTGTGGAGACACACACCAGGTTTTTGGCCATATCTTTCACACCTCGCCCAGCAAAACCACTCATTCCATTCCTCTGACTATATTATTACAGAAACTATGTGAATAAAATTGTAAAACACACAATAAAATGCTGTAAATTATATCAACTATTAGCGTCTATTTAATGTCTTACTTGAATGAGCAGCAACTATCAAAAGAGAAAGACGCCCACTTCTTTTTATCAGGCAGTACTTCAGACTCCACCAAAGTATCCACATTTCCGCTTGTGGGCCAGTAAACTTTCTGAAGACCATTTCCTTTGAATACCCATGTCTTGGGCACAATTTGCCAGGTGTTATCTACGAAAAAAATCCCTAAGAATTTTTTATCCATGATAACCTGCAAAGGGACACAAATTGCAGATATAATATATTTTGACTCCTAAGAATGATTAGGAGTGTGTGTGAGAGGCTATTTGATGTGCTTGTGAGAAATGAAATTAGTTAATAAAATTGGGAATTGTAGGTAAAATGGATAGCCATGTCATTTAAACTTAAAAATGATATATTTGTTTGAAGCATAGAGATAAAACAAATATTTTTTGTTCCCCTACCAGCCAGTTGATCAATTTCAGGTACAGTATATAAAAATTGATTAGTAGGATTTTGACATTTCTTTAGAGCTAATTGTTTCATCATGAGCTATTGAACAAATTAACTATCTATCTGCAGGTCGTCAATTAATGAATGGCTACAGCAAACTAGAGAGGAAGGTAAAGAAGAATAGAGCAATGAATATCAAACTAGCTGGAAAACTAAGCAAACAAGTATGTAGGTATATGTAAAGTATTTGTAAAAAATAATTTTACAAATGGTCTCAGTAGTGCTCTAATCTAAAAATGTTTTTTTTTTGTTTATACAAAACACTTATGATACGCATTACTTTTTGATTGGATGGGGCTTGGCTTTTTTTAACTAGCTACATACAAAATTTTTATTGGTCTTTGTTTCACAAGAAATTACACATTGTCATAATCCTTCAATAGAATAAAGGGTAAAATCTTCATAACATTGAAACAAAAAAGTACATAGAATTGCTACTAATAGCTATGGACAGCAGGCTACTTCTCACAAGCTCTACTATTATAATGATTTTATGTACTCCTGCATGTCATTAAGCTTAGTGCTTTCTTGATTCATGTCTTTATCTGATTTTTGGCTGGTGAAAATATGAAATGGGGTGCAATTTTGGGTCCATGGGGATTAGATTGTTAGATTATTAGTTAGTTTAAGCCTCCCTATCCTCAACAAATGAGATCCAAAGAGAGGAAGGAAAAAGGCACCATTTAGTATGGAGTTAAGGGAACGTGGAATCCATGCAGAAAGGACATAGAAACAGTACAGAAGATGAGAAAGAAGTTCATGAAACAAGATCAAAGTTGAAGAAGAAAGTAGTAAGTGTTGAAAAAAACAGGACAGCGTGAGTGAACCAAAAAAAGTTGGTCCGTAACAAAACAAAAACTTATGTAATTTTGACAAGAAGAAAGCCTACCTAACCTTTAGCTCGGGCCCTCATATTGTCCCCCTGGGAGCGCTAATTCCCATAGATACAATAGTTGTATCCTCCTGAGGAGTGGGTCCATGGGGAATGGCTTTCTTTATTATAGCAGATGAAAACTTAATCGAACATATTTCATAAAACATGGAATTCACAACTAGCATCATATCTCCATTGTTTCAAAGTGACAGTTTCAATGTAAGTACATAATATTGAGACAAGAACATATACATAAATGCAGCAAGCACAGTATTAAATCGACATAGACATTTTGAAGGAAGGATCAATTAGCTATATGTAAGAGCAAAGCCATAAGATAAACATTAATATATGCATGGTTTTCTAGTGAAATTGAATACAGTAAGTGAACTAGAAGTAAAAGTAACATAAATTTAAATGCTTTGAAAACTGATTAAGAACTATCATAAAGCCTAAATTATAGCATACGACACAAAAAAAAAATAGGCATTTGTACCAAATGAACATTTGTTGAACCATTTTGTAGAAGCAAAAATTTTTGCTTTGTTATCACTGATCAGCTGTGGATCAACTTTATGGCAATGAAGTTATTCTCTTTTGGAATTAACATCATTTTGCAATGTACTTCCTCAACACCTACACTTTTTGTGAAGTTAGCGGGCTTTGCCAGGTAAATACCCAATAACTCGGACTTCAGTGGCTCCTCAAAAAGAGAAGACTTCTCCAGAATGGCAATAGTTAGCTTTTTGCCTATTGTCATGATAATTCCTAAACAGCCTGTCTTCATCATGATACAGTTATCTCTATCTCCTACATTACCTGATTTCAAGACAGTGCCATCAGGCAAGGTTAATGTTCCTTTTGCATTTGAAGATGACTGTTGCTGGTCAATGTGATCATTTTCAGCAGATAGGTGTCTACATAATTGTTCAAAAGGTTTGTTTTTCCCGGATAATAGCCCCTTTACACATGAGCCTAGGTAATTTTCGAACTTGAAACAAGACACAGTATCTAAGGGTCCCCAGCTTGCATGGTCATCAGGTAAATGGATGACTGAATGGACATTGTATGACATGAAGCTTATGCCATATGTTTTTCTTGCTGTGTGAACAAAATATTTAAGTATCATTCTAGCATTTTCTATATTTGGTTCCTGGTTCTTGCTAAATAAAATCCTGATCCCTAAGCTAAGGTATAGAAGGTTTTCATGGTAAGGTTTAGGGATAATTTCACTGAGAAGAAATACAGCATAAAGAAGAAATAGTCTCAGTTCAGTAGCTTTCCAGAAGGCTTAGGACTTTAATCCTCCAGTCAATTTTCTGGCGAAGTCCGAAGTAACGTGATTTGAAAAAATATTGAGCTTTTCATCAATTTTTTCCAGCTGCAGAACACTCAAGTGACATCTTACTTTGTCTCACCTACCCGCTTTTTGCGGCGAGAAACTTCCAGAACTGGCACAGAACATAGTCTTTTGCTGACACCCTAAAAATGCCAGTACACGCTGCACATACCAAATTTATGACAAGGCAGGAAACAAAGACAGGAAA
>JACJUY010001043.1:128716-140073 GCA_014220935.1 Platorchestia sp. MABIK | reverse complement strand
AACTATAGCATTGCTGGCGGGAGTCACCAGGCAATGAGCGTACAACCAGAGAGTTCTTTAATTAAAGTTTGAGTGACTGTGTATTCCAAGCCAAAACTGCATAGTGCCTTTAAGAAATCACATGACCCTCAAAATGACTTCCTGCTTCCAGTCCTAATTCACTAATGTTGATCCAATCCTGAGCTAAATGCAGCCTATGCAAATCTGCAAATTCTCCTCTGATTACTTGATATAATATTCGTCAAAGGATTTAGTAATATTCAGCAAGATCTAGCTGATCCTGTTGCTCTGCGTTCAACTGTCACGTTTTGAGTTTTACGCTTTGTGCGCCTAAGAACCGAAAATGACTAAAAAGCCAGAAAAAGGCCAAATTCAAGAAAAAGGCCAACCTTAAAATTTCGAAGCCAAACGCTTGCAAAAAATGCCAGATTTGTGAAATTTGGCCTTAAAAAGGCCAATATGGCAACCCTGATCTGTGACTTCGAAGCGTGAGGCACGCCACGCGTGAAGCTGAACTGATGCTGCACGGCTGCGATGCAGTCGCGCCTCTGAGTCGGTTCCAAGTCTGTATGTACGCGTACAATACGTATATCAAAGTTCGAACATGTCCGATAAGAGTCAAAACTATAAATACTGAGTACCTAAGCACAAAATGCTTAGTGGCTAATCACTTACACGTAATTTTACACAAAAGTGAAACCTCTTGGCAAAATTTCCCTGTTTTTATGCAGTTCTCGAAGTTTTTTCCCTTTTTCCCTGTAGGACCCAAAATTTCCCCATAACAGGGAAATTTCCCTGCATCTGGCATCACTGACGGTATGTGATGTCTCAAGATTCCCGACTGCGAGAATAACTAAATATTGTTTTCACTCCACACTAAGAAACACCCCAGCATTGGAATTCAATGTATAACTAATTGATATTTTTCGAGATTTATTTTATGCTATTTAAAATGAGCAAACGTGCAAGATGAAAATGGCTTGTTATACTATCCCGCTAGAGGGCGCGCGTTATTGCTCGCTATATTAGCCAAGCTAGACTCAAGTCAAATTGAACGCTGTTCGGTCGAGAAAAAACGAGTTTTTTCTCTGGACAAACGAAGCTCTTCAGCCCTACGATGACATAACGTTGACTGTAGGTTTAGTTGATTGAACGAGTATATTCATGCCCCGATTCACAGAAGACGTTGGATTGAAACATATTTGGACAAGTTTCTCTTTATTGGATGCAACACTCAACTGATTACTCTGTTATAAATTTACGCTTCCCTATAATTTACCACCTAACTGCGGAATTATAATATAATAGAGTATGATTGTGTTTTGCACTTAATATAAATCTGAAATGTTTACCTAACGGAATGATGCATTCTAAGAGTTGGGTTGCGAAAAATTATTTCACATTGTACCTTCATTGCTAGAGCATCGGAACAATTTCGGCCCTGATGTATTTTTGATGCTTAAATGTAGTTTTGAAACACACATTTTTAAATAGATTAAGTAATAGAGATATTTTAGAAGATTCGAGCAAGTAATTTATCTTAGGCATGTAAAACTGAAAGCTCACCTTTGCGATTTTTTACCCCATGGTGTGAATTTTGGAAGTGCTTTGACGTATTGATTAGGGCTACAGTTAAACACCGTTCGTACATAGGTTATTGATATTAATACTATGCACAATGTTCCACAATGAAAATTTTTTACCATGTTTGAGATTTTTTTATTTTCAAGTGAAATATTGAACTCGAAAATGTCATTTTTCAAGTCCCTACTAGCTCATTATTCTCATTATTACTACTATTATAAATTTAGTAATTCTAATAGCGATTTAATATTAGAAAACTCCGTCTAACCCCCAGAAATGTACATTCATACATGCTCTGCTAAATTGTAAACTAGCAAGCTAATATCACATGGAAACTATATTAGTTTTACAATTGTAGGATATGTCATAATAATCAGTATGTATCTAAGGTAGACGCTGAATTGAAAATGCTCAACTTACCTCACTCTTGAATCTCTGTTGTAGGTTGTATTCATATAATTTTTATATCTGGTTAGATGTAGTTCATTCGCTGGTACAAAAGAACTATTATTAATAGAAGCCATGCGACAATAGCACCACATTCGTTCACTTGGATGGCTAAGTTCATTTCATATGTAATTTACACGACATAGAAAAAAGGTAACGATATATTCCGCGCTCATCTCATCCTAATTCGTATTATTTGGGTGCAAAAGTTACTGCACTGTCAGATGGACGCATTTTGAGAGGCATTTCTCTCGTGAAAGATGGCAGGCGTCTCACCTAGAGGCCATCTGCCCAGGTGGCCTCTAGTAGCAATATGGGAGATCGTGCTCGCGTCGCGCTTGAGAGTCGCTCCCAAGAAGTCTCTCCCAAGGTTCGCTTAATACTTCTTTAATCCACCGCTGTCTCCTTTAATCAACCATGCAACTCCCTTAATTTCCAATAGGGTTGTAAACTGCACGTCGAACAGTAAGCATGGAGTGCTTCACGAATGCAGAACTTGCTGACATGCATTTCACGTAATGAGCTGCAGCAGGAAATGCTTCACTTGCTTCACAGTTGTGCAGAGAACGCTATCCTAATCGTGAGGTTCCTGGACACAGGTTCTTCACCAACTTATATAGAAGATTGCATGAACATGGAAGCTTCGGGATAACCAGACTGGAAACACGGCGTCCACCCATCGTTTACCTAGGACAAATCATTCAACATTTTGAACAAAATCCTCGCGATAGTACACGCTAAGCTGCTCAACAGTTAGGCATTTCACGTCATGTTGTTGTGTGGCGAGAATTCCACGGTCAAAACTTACACCTGTATCATTTTCAAAGAGAGCAAAGTTTGCTTCTGACAGATCATGGTCTCGTGTGCAATATGCTCAATGATTTTTGCTAAAAGAAACAAATGATGACGGTTTCCAAAGGAAGTCCTGTTCACTGATGAACATCTTTCACTCGTTGTGGTGTATTGAATACGCACAATTCTCACCATTGGGCTGTCAATAATGCTCATATAATTCATGTTCATCAACATCAACATTGCTTCAGCGTCAACGTGTGGACAGGAATTGTAGATAACTATTTAAGTAATTGGTCCATATTTGATGCCTTCATCTCTCACTGGCCCTGCATGAAGAATTATTTTTAGAAGTTTTACCTTCATTATTAGGAGATGTCCCTCTGAACTTACGTAGAAGAATGTGGTTTCAACATGATGGAGCTTTTCAACTTGGAATTACTCGAAAATGGTGGAGTTTTAAGATATTTGTAACTCATAAAAATCGCTTTATTTTGCGCTTTTCTATACAGTTTCATTTCTTTTCTCTGGTTCGGAAACACCCAGTATCACCCAAAATTATAGTCTTACTATTACGGCAGACTGATTTTGGCAATTTTAAATTACAGTGGGGCTGTTATATGAAAGGCCTAAACATCACAAAACCTTGTAGACGGAAACAGGAAATGAGATCAGAGAAGTCACTCAAGCCTTAGCGTTTATGATGTACCTAAAGAAGAAGAAATGGGTAGTTGTCTTTGTCGTCAGCGTTAAAATAAATATGAACAATCTATTCAAATCGTATGAAAAGAGCGAAGGCGTTCAAACCATCATCTGCCTTGAATTCATCCCAATTACACTATGATCTTCAAGATCATATCTTCCACCATGACAAAGTCAAAGTAGCAATATTAGGCTTCAAACTTGTTCAGAAGTGAATGTGACTGCGAGTACTGAAAAAACGAGCAATAGAGGATACGAATATTAGCCTACAGTATTCTATGAACAGAGAATAATACTGCTCTATGAACATTTTAAGGTGCCCTATGAAGACGTTCATCGTCCGGACTTCTGCTTTGAGACCAGTCGAGGGCCCACAAACAGAGAAAATCACCTAAACCCTGCTTTTGATTTTAAAATATTTAATTTATTGAATTTCATATTATTTTTGCTCAAATTTACGATGCTTTCAGAGAGAAAGAATGAATTCAAATATGAGTTCGAGAACGAGATCGAAATTTGGCACTCCGGTTTATCAAACTTAGATTAACGCAGCACTCATGCTCTGTATTTTTCATGCTCTCCGTCAATCACTTGTTTTGACTATTGACGTGGGTATTATGATGACTATAAGTGTATATCAAATAAGGATTTTTTTGTTAAGATATGTTAAAGACCGATGTTGATTTTTGTATTATCTCTATTGGAAATAAACTGTTTTTTATTCACTGTTTTATTTATTTCTCTTCTTATAGGATCGATATCTACATGGAACTAACACATTCCGTAAGCAAAGAAATTTAATGATGTTTGGTGTAAAAATGATGAACATATTTCCATAGTTTAACAATTCAACCTCCAAAAATATCGAAAAGACTTGTTCGTAGATCGTTTGATCAGCATGCCACGTCACATTCCCATCTGATGCGGAGGTGCGTGTTATCTCTGTTATCGCTGATAATAATAGTTGGAAGTAGGGTTTGCTAGAGGTTATTGTCTGGGCTTAATTGCGTTATAACTCAGTCTAATGTCATTTGTTGTGTTGTTTGTGCTGATGTATTTGCCTAAATTTCATAATTTATCTTGACAATGAAAAAATCTTTATCTGTTTATACGTGAGCTACTTTTTCACATCCACTTGTGCTTAATTCGAGTTGATAGGCTACAAAGAATAACCCAATAGGAATTGTGCTTCTCAGTCAATTGTTCGAATTTGATATCGTGCCAAATTAATATACTACATATTTGTGGTTTTGTAGCTGGCGTAAGCTGATTGATTACATTCCTAGAGTTTTCAGGATGACCAGCCGAATATATGCAGAGCTTTCACAGGACCCTAGAAGAATGGTATTTTTGTCAAGACTGCTTCTAATTTCCTGCATGAATGCTCAGAGTGAGTTATGCATGAGAGTCTTGCGGATAACTTTTAAAAAACTCATTGAATGAATAATAGGTCTGAGTCGTGAAATATTAAAAATTATTCGGTAATTGTAAACCACTGAAATCAGTCTTAATCTAAAGTCTTTGCAAAAGGCGCTGGTTAAACAACGAAAACACTTAATATGCTTTATTCTCACTTTTTATATAAGGTGAGTTAATCTTTTCAAAAAGAAATATATATCTAACATTCATTTCATATTTGAAAATGAACTGAATTCTTATTTTTACAATTTCTAGTCTATAGTTGTTGAAATTTAGCTTGCGGAAATAGAAACGCCATCAAAAACCTGCTCAGGAAGGGCTATGGTGTTAATTTCCCAGAAGAAATTTTATTTTGGAGTAAAAAATACATTTTCATCAGTTTAAAGATTAAGTAAATGTTGTGGAGAACTCCATACTGGATCTCAATGAGTTTTCAAAAGCTTTAAAATTTCACCAGTTATCCTGGATGTATTTTACATGCTCGACTTATTTACCAGGTATCAATTTCTGCAATGAACGTTCAAAAACATTTAGGAAAGTTTTTTGTAGTAGTTTTTTTCTTTGTGTTGAGGTGGCTTTCACTAATTTCCTTAAATTGTAGAGGATAGTAGTGAAGAACTGTACATATGTGATGAATTTCAGTGTGAATACAACATTTATTTACCATTCTGCTCATAGACTGAGCTGATATTAACATCTTAGGATTTATAATTTGGAAGTCTTACAACATTTGGTGAGTTAATTTCTTATTTTTTTTTCACTCAGTGAAAATGTAGCTCAAAGATAATGTGAGAGAGAAAACTGACCAATTTTTAGCATGCATTTTCAAATTCTACTTGATGCTTTAGTGCGTTGTATTTTTGTTGGCATTTAAATTTTGTTGAAAAAAGCTAAGGATGTAATAAAAGATTAAAAAATTCAAAATTAAATCACGTATAAAACCAGGAAAATTAGTTTTTCTTGAAAAGGCCAGGTTCACCAGCCCTGAACAAACCTTTGAAGCTACTCAGTTATCTGCTGTCCCATGTTAACGAAAAGTGTAGTCTAGGATATTTGTGGAGTAAAATTGTAATTTTTAAAATTTATAATTCTTAAAATCTCATTTTTTGGTCATTGTCTTACACTTCTTTTATTTATATGAGGGGTTATTTAATTCCAGTCTGCAGAATATGTTAAATGCGTTTTCAAAGTAGTTTTGTTGAACTTAATTTGTCATTCTCTGCCTACGCCAAAAAAATCAATACCCGTGAAAGATGTACTGTATCTATGAGAAATACTGGACGGTAATACTTTGACATGTGAATTTCCGGGAGACGTTTACACAGAAATCGACAAATCAATGAAATGGCTATAACGTTCTTTCTATAGAATTTAGAGCTATGAAAATCAGCATGCATATGTATTTTTGAAAATAAATTGGGTTCGTCGCTATAACTTTTTCCCACTTTCAACACATAATTTTGGAGAAAATGAGGGAAAGAGGGAGGGGGGGGAAGTGCAAACTTTTCAAGGGACGTCTTCTCAAAAAGTACTTATTGTAGAACAATGATTTAGGTGTCATTGGATGCGCAATAAGTTACTGCATAAAGTGTTGGAGGATTACGTTGAATTTCACAGTAGCGTGGGTATTTTCAAATTTCAATTTTTTTTATAGAGAGTCATCATTTTTTCCATAGATTTTTTAATGTAATCAAATATTATTATGAACTAAAAAAAATCTAATGTCAGCAGATAGAGCAGTTCTTTGCGCATCTAATGATACCTAAATCATTGCTCTACGATAAAAACTCGCATTGAAAATAGATTTTCAAACATAAACATGAACCCCCATTTCCACCCATTTCCTCCCATTATCACTGTAATTATGGCAAAAGTGGGGAAAAGTTACGGAGACGACCCCTATTTATTTTTGAAAATACATATATGCCAATTTTCATAAATCTAGATTCTATAGAAAGAACGTTACAGTCATTTTGTAAAAATTGACTAATATCTTCCTATCTGTAATTCTTTACAAAAATTTTTCCTATATAACTCAGAAATTATCGTGAATATCAACGTAATTCTCCAACTCTTTATGCAGTAACTTATTGCGCATCCAATGATACCTAAATCATTGCTCCACGATAAGTAGTTTTTGAGAAGATGTCTCTTGAAAAGTACACACTTTTCACTACCTTTTCCCCCATTTTCTCCGAAATTATGTCGAGAGTGGGAAAAAATTATAAAGACGCCCTCTATTTACTTCCAAAAATACATACGTAAGCCAATTTTCCTTGATGTCGATCCAATACAACAAACGTTACAGCCATTTTTTTTATTTTGGGTAGACGTCTCCCTTAATTTGTTCCGGCACCTACGTACGTCATATACTGAATTATTCGCTTATGGTGATCAATTATTTTCATATGAAGACATGTAAACCCATTTAATTCGTTCCACAGCCCAAACCTACCTTTCTAAGATGCTAAGACAGATCGCTTACACGCACACGCATTCATGGTTTTCTATGATTTATTGCTTTAATACAAATTAAACCATTACCTATTTCCTTTTTTCCACCAATACTACCACCCGAACTAGCCTTCCTGGGACCCATGATAAAGAAATACAAAAAGGTAATGAAAAATAACTATCACTAAGAAGTACTACCCGATCACCAAAGATGTTTACCGAGCGAAGCGCAATTGTGAACTGCTCTTTGGGAATTTGTGCTCGTAGAGGGAATATTTGAAGTCCTGAGCTTGAGGTTAGGTTGAAATTTTTTTTCTAATTGAATAGGTTTTTTGTTCTGTTGGGACCAACTTTTTTCAGCTCACTGCTGCACTGCACCTATTTTCAGCACCTATTACGATGTCTCCTATTTTCAATCGTTCTATAAACTTTTTTCTAACTTGCTGTTGCTTTACCCCATGTGCTTAGATTCTATATTCTCTTATGCCCATCTCAAATGGTGCCTTCCTTAGGCCGCGGCCAGACAAGCAGCAGTGGAACAGGGCAGAGCAGAGCAGACCCAGCGCGGTGTTTTATGTTAGTGGTATTCCTCTTAGGGTGGCCAGACAAGTAGCACAGAGCAGAGCAGGGCAACACTGTCCAGCTCAAGTGCCAGGGGCGTTTTATCTTGGATGATAAAACAGGGTTGCCTGATAAACCGGTCAGCTCATGGCCACATTTAATGGAAAAAATGGCCAAAATGGCCACTTCCAAATATCCCATGGCCAAACAACAGGCCAAAATTTTTATTGCTTAAGTCATAAATTGGCCTACTAGAACCTTATTTATTTATTTTACATTGTATAAATAATAGATATTTGTTAATTAAAAATCACTATACCATTTAAACTTAATACTCACATTAATAATATTATGACAAGTGCACCTGCTAGAGATATTGAAGATATTCTGTTTCTTGGATCGTGTGATACAGATTATTACTGCTGTCTCTTCAGCACGTCTGCCTTCTTTTGAAATTATGGCAGCGTATGTTGTTGTCGCATAAAAATTAACGAATTTTAACAATTGAATCGAAAAGTTTGATTTGATATAGATTCCAGGGTTTTATTTTAATTAATGATACATGAGAAAAAATTCTTTCAACAATATATTGCAATACTGGGGGCACTATGAGGCATGTGCGTAGTGTGATAATTCTTTAAATTGTTCATGCTTTGAAACAGCTTGCCAAAATTCAAGCGCTTCTTTAGAAATTTCATGTTCATCAAATATTTTTTCTTCATTCCACGCTACTAGACTGATTTTTCGATACTATTCTTCAACCAGATCAAAAAATGGCAGATCTGAAAATCTTCCCCTATCCGTTTGGCTCAAAAGAATGGTAAGATTTAGAAGGAAAATACCTTTAAACACATCTACTGTTTCAGGAAGTCGCTTGCTTACTAGAATCAAAGCTTCTTGAAGCATAGCTTGGCATCCGAGTTTTGCACAGTAAATTTTATGATGTTCTAGGTCTTTATCAGAAAAAATTATACACTTCATTAGGTGAGTACTAGTTTCTTTTCTCCAAAATTCACATTTTCTAAGATTTTAGCCGTTCAGGTTTTGTTATATAGCATTTGGTGCAAACTATCTTGGTATCTCCACAATTCTTATGCAAGATCATAGATCAGCATTGGTCTGCTGAAATGCAAGATTTATCCTTTCAAATTCTTTAACAACAGGTGTCACCTATAAAAAATAAAAATAGTTTACTCTATATATCTTGTAGCATTTCTTTTATGAACAGTATGTCCAGTAAGCTAGCAATTCTCCCCAATTCACAAATATATTACTCAAGACTTCTCTTTTACATGCCACCGTATTATAGACAATTTCATAAATGGAAAATGTTCTCATTCTTCCTGGTCATTAGTTTCGCCAAGATTGAACAAGACTCGTTTGATCTTCGATAATATGTATTACGTTGCAGCATCTTGGTTCGTTCAACGCTCCATTTCGGAGAACATGGCCAAATAGAATATTACATCGCCACAAGTTCCAAAAATGGCAAATCCAATGGCCAAATTGGTAAAAATGGCCAAGTAACTTTTCTCATGGCCACGAAATTTAAAAAATGGCCAATTTTGTGAAAATTGGCCATGAAATGGCCAATCTGGCAACTCTGTTCAATAAAACACCGCTCGGGAGCTAGCGGCCAGTTCATCATTCATGGAGCTGGCCAGTTGCACGCCAGAGCTCGTACGGGAGGATGTTGAACTTCTGATCTCCTCGGTGCAAGCTATTCCTGCGATCGGGGGTGCATCTCATAATATTTCGATCATAAATATGTTAATGAACAATGATCATTTATAGCAGACGCTAAGGAAGTTAGTGGTAGTTGGGCTTGTACAGTTATTTACACGTATTTAGGTATTTCCATCTCATAAATCGAAAAACTTTATTATATCAAGCATTTTCTTTGTCAATACCCACACTTTAGAGCGTACCAATGCCGAATATTTCATATCAGGTATTTTTTTGGCGCATGACACTAAACTTGACTTCAAACATACATCTTTTATGTATAAACTAATAGTTTTTTAGTTATAAACATTAATCATTTTTCTCCTAAGTTATACTGAGGAAACCGAGGTTAGGTCATCTGTGAGAGTCAAATGTGGAGATGAAGGATCTTTTACTTTTTCTGGACCAGCGCAAAGTGCTATGCAAGGCCGACACAGATATATATAAGTTTGCGTTTTATCAGTATTACATTGGTAAAAATAACTTGGAAAGCATGTAACTAAAAAACTATTGGTTTCTCCAAAAAACGGTTGTGATGTTCGAGTTCTATGGAAAAATATCAATTAAATTGAAACTTAGTGCCGCAAGCCAAATACAAAAGATCCTTTTACACTTTGAAATTGTTTATTAATTAACTAATTCGAAATTCGGGTTGTTATATCCATAAATATATAATTAAGTTAGGTTGGAGCACTCGAGCAAGTTTCAAAATAAAAATGATAGCAACGACAGCTGATTTAAAAATCATTTTAATTAGTGACCGTTTCGGCTTCAAGCTCAAGTCATTATCAACACCTGTAAAAGGTAATTGAAAAACAGAAAATAAGACACGGCTAAAAGACAAAAAAGAATACAACTTAAAATAGTGCAAAAAAAGGGTAACGGAGAGATTATACTACAGTTATATTTTGAAAATCAAGCTATTTCTAATTGGAATGATGATAACATTGAATTAAGAGCTGGTTTTAATTGTTTAATGTACAGAGATTCTAGTAGATGTAGGTCGTTTCTATTTGCACAGAAACTTACAATGGAAAAATCAGATTTGCTTACTATTACACTACACTGCTCAGCGTGATCCATAATGGCTGAAAAAGATGGCTGAAAAGAATGGCTGAAAATATAATTTTCTACAAACTTTTTTCAGCAACAATGGTTTTCCAAATAACCTGATCTCCAAAATTATAAGGCTATTTTTAGACAAAAAGTATTCACCGACCTACTCTGAGACAACTGTAAAGAAAAAGAAATTGTATTGTAACCTGCCTTTTTCCGGTGCGCAGTCCGAGAAGCTAGCCAGTGACGTTTCAAAGCTAGTGGAGAAATTTTACAATTGCTTAGATTTTATTCCAATATTGACAAACAAGTGTACTATAGGATCGTTTTTTAGATTTAAAGACCGTCTACCTACTGAACTCTGCTCTCGCTTAATCTATAAGTATTGTTGCTCGCTGTGCGGGTCTAGCTATGTGGGTTGCACCCAACGTAGTTTTAGAACCAGATTTTTCGAGCACGTTGGTAGGAGCTCCAGAACGGGTAGAGTTTTAGCCAAGCCATCTTTTTCAGCCATTAGGGATCACGCTGAGCAGTGTAGTGTAATAGCAAGCAAATCTGATTTTTCCATTTTAAGTTTCTGTGCAAATAGAAACGACCTACATATACTAGAATCTCTG
>JACJUY010001043.1:65461-121516 GCA_014220935.1 Platorchestia sp. MABIK | reverse complement strand
TTTAATACCCGAACAAAAGATTTAAATGAAAGAAACTCGCATTCACACAAACTTAAAAACAGTTAAAAGATGAAAGTAGCAGCAAGAGCATAGGAAGTCGAGGGTCAGTGGCAGATCACGGCAGAGTTACGTTACTAGCAACCATCACAAGAGCCCGTCCACAAGCCAACCGGCCACACAACCATCTCACGTGGTAGCAAGAGAAGGAGCTGAACAGCACACTAAATTTCAAAAAACTAGGACCATCCGAACACACCGCCCGAACCCCGATGAAATCGGCAAAAAAAACAAAATCCCACCGGCCCACAGTACAGGCTCAAAATAAAAAGCCACGCGAGGCGTATGTGGGAAGAATTTCCCACAAAATGTTATTGCCCAAAGTTCAGTTTAAGAAATTACCTATGGTTTTATCAATGACAGTATTAGAAAAATTGTTATCAACTTGCAACCAGTCAACTCTAAGCATTTTGGAATGAAAACTGACCACCTGCTAAACGTATTATAAGCTCTATTAATTAATTAGAGTGTGTATAACACCCTCTTCGTACATTTTCGGAGCATCACAATCATAATTTATAGTTTCACCTGTATGAGATGGCTTGACGTCAGCTGATCTCTGAAAAGTACCATGAGACGCTTCAATCAAAACATCTAAAAAGGCTGCTTACCGTGCATGTCAAACTCATACGTAAAATTCAACACCGACACTGTCATTAGACATCAAATTTCTTAACATCTCTAACTGCTCCAATCCCTCTACTTCAACAAAAATATCATCTACGTATCTACAATAAAATAACGGTTTAGTAGGCAAAATGGCAATCCCGAGGTTTTCCACGTACGACATGTAAAAGTTGCCAATGTGGGCCCTAAGGGGGAACCCATGGCAACGCCATCCACCTAACGGAACAAACTACCATCAATCTGCCAAAAAGGGGCTTCAGTCGTGCAGATTATCATGAGTTCCTTCAAAATATGACGAGGAAAGAAATTAGGCAGTGAAAGGTCTTCATCATTGTACACACAATCTTAATTTATCTCAATAGTATCTGCATTGTAATGTTGAGTGAAAGTATGTTTCACAATGAAGCACGTGATTGCGAGAGAATTTTTGGCCCTGGGTCAAATGAACGTTAGTTCATTTATCAGTGCATATACTAGGGAAAAAGTGTTGAATTGATTGGCTTTTAATAATGGATTTTCAATACTATTTCTGCGGTCTTAATTGTTGTTTTTGACCCAAACATCTTAGCTAAGCAAACAAGAAACATTTTATTAATAATTCCCTCCAAAAAAAAATTTCCTCATAAAGTGTTGATCATTTTTGAAAACTAGTTCTCTTCTGGTATATGTATCTAAATTTTACAGTGACTTTTTATTCATTATAAAAGTCTATAATCAATGAAACAACTGAAAACAATTTTTTATCCATTTGTTTATTTATCAACAAAATCTTTTCAGAACGAAAGTGTGAACAAATATGAACACCTAAATTGAAATTTATCGAAATCAAAAGTAATTATGAGTGGTCTCAAACTGGAGGTGAGCCTTCCTTTTGTTTAAAAAAGTAGTTTTTAATTTCTTTTGAGCATCATTTTTTGTTCGAAACTGTGCTTCGTTAGCACTTGCTACTTTCTTCAACTTTTTTTGTGTCACAAACTTCTTCCCTGACTTTGTTTGTACATAGTTTTTTTCAGTCCATACTAAATGGCTCCTCTTCTTTGTTCCCTTCTATTTGATTCTGCTGTGGATCGAGAATCTGGATTGAACCAGATAAATTTTTGACAACGGATAACTCACAAAATCTATTAAGTTGGGGTGAAATGTTGAGCACCTATCATATCCTAACTTGAGTGTCTGAATTATTTTTTAGCAGCGTCCATGTTCACTCTGCCGTTATAGTCTATTTGCACACGGCTACATTTAGAGCCAAACGTGGATACTCAGTTCTATAGAATGAAAAGTTTTGAGTAATGATGAGACTGTGGAAATATCCTGGCAACTGTGTTCACTGGAGGTCTCTTTGTCCATGGTGTTTTGCTTCTACAAGTTTTCGATATCATGACAAAATAGAAGTAAATCACCAAACAAGTGTGGTACATATGAAAATCTAACATTCATTTGGCATTTTCTCTATAAAATGAATTTGATCTCAACACATCATCCTGCATTATCTCAACTAATCAACTGTATTCTCAGACGATTGCCTAGTACTTTTAAGGTTAGTTTACCTATTCAAACATTCAGCCTGGCCTAACTTTTTAACTGCAAATGCGAGGAAAAAAGAAGACAATTTTATTGACCTGAAATATCTTTTAATACTTGTTTACATTCTAATGCATCATGTATTTTACCAGAGTTTTTAAATAACTAACTTATAAAACGAAGGTCAAGTAATTTAGGTATTGAAACTGTATCAGAATGCAGAATAAAATGACCTTGGAGGCTCTGATGGTCATTTTCTAAACTATTGTTTCATGATCTAACATGTGCAGCCCAGTTCAAAAGTCCCCTTAAGCAGTTCTATCATTATATATAGGGGTTTTCACTACCGAAGACGCTAAAGAGACGTTTCATCTGTGTATTCGATATTCCTCAGTTGATCATTTCTAAATACAAACAAACATCGGCATCTACGGATGCTTTATTTCCAATTGAAGCATGATACATATCACCTTTTACATTGGTTTTTCAAATGCCTTATAACTAACATCAGGACGAAATGACGCTTTCCCCCAGTCAAAGACCGGTACCCATTTCAGACACCTGGGTAGAGTGGGGTATTGTGCTTCGAATGTTTTCTCCTATACCCAACAGAGAAAATCGCCACCAGCGCCGAGACTCGAACCCGGGTCTCCCCGCACGGAGTCAGGTCCTATACACACACGGCTATGGCAGAGCAAATATCATTTCTGCCATCGCCGTGTGGCGGCATAGTTGCAATTTTGAGGTAACGCTCTATTTAGTGCTGGCAAAGTATGCCGTTCAGTTCACTCGGTCTAGTCACCTTAAGCATTGAACCACTAATTTTTTCCAAATCTTAACTACGAAAAATGACAAAAAATATTTACATCCGTGCATAAATCTTGAAAATTTAAGTACGGTATTTTTCCTTGGTCATAGACGCAGGACCGTATGGACCATTCTCTAATGACGCTTTTTCACGAGAATTGCTATTATATTTACTGGCTTCAAATTTTCAGATAAAAAACTAGAAGTTATACAATAATGAACATTAAAACTCGTTATGGAAAAGGACATTTTTCGTTTTGATTGGAGCAGACAGTGATTCATGGCAGCTGGTCTCTGGTGGGAATACTGTAGGTCACTGGGCTTTCTTTATCGTTTGAAAGGAAATGTCAATTAATTAACCTGCGGGTCCATTGAACTCATGCTTTTCTGGGCCTGGTCAGTTAGAAAGCTACATTTCATTGCATGTAATGAAAATATCTGATGAATTTTTTCCCAAGATGACAGTATAAAGAGAAGTAAAAGATTTGGCAAACCTCCATAAACGTAGTGGTGCTTGCCAAAGCTGTTAGAGAAAGAAAAGGCAGACTGTATCTGTATGGAAATGTAAACCATAAACCTATTCTCATGGCAGTTTGAATTCGCATCCCACACGTGGCGGGTGAAGAACTGAAGATATGCAAGTAGGTTGTGTACTGTGTGAGTCCCAACTCATCCATTCAGGGGCACAGTACCTGATCATTTTCAATATGACCATTGCAATAGTGTTTAATTTACTTTACAATACAAAAAACACTGCATTATTCCTTTTGTTTGTAAGAGCTCTTGGATGAGTAGCTATCACCATAGATAATCTTCAACAGACAAGTGAGATGCTGACGATTAATTCAGTAGAACGTTTAAGTGTTTGCTTTTTCAGCAATGATGGCTTAGCCTCAATAATTTTTAACTAATACTGATCAGGCTTCTGTAACCAATAATTTGCAATGAATTTCATTATTAACAGTCCCTTAAACTCCAGTATAGGGATGGAGAGAGCATTTTGTCAGTGAGAAAAGTTTTGTGAATATAAATGAATTTCTCATTTATCTGTCATTTCCATAGTTCATGACTCAGATTGCCTGAAAGTAAAATGATGAATGTTGATTTCAGTATTTGATTAAACACCTTAATAAATTCCTCGCCTATGTGCAGCTCAACAAGTGCTGGGATTGGTTCTGAATTGTATTTAAACAGTGACCTTCTCTACTCCGAGGCCTATAAATTCCGACGCACTGCAGCGAATCGTAAAAACAGACGCATGTAGTGTTACTGCTTCGAAAAAACATTTTTTTCATCATTGTACATTCTCAACATTACATTTTGGGCTTATCTGCCTTCACAAGGACAAAATGTGATATTTTTTTGCTAATTTCCGTTGGACGCTTACCATGAATGAATTGGTATCTTGTTTTTCTAATGATTTTTTTTGCGAAATAATAACAGCTCGATTAAGTTTTGTCTGAACTATGTTGTTCACTTTTTTTGGCACTGTAGAAATTTCAGAATTAATATTTGATACAGTAATGTCATAACATGCTATTTTTCTCTGTATTGAAAATTCTGTTGAGCATAATGATTTATGCATAGATATAAGATGTGATCCTTGAAGATTAAATTATTTCAGTAATAATCAGCAGATATAGGGTGAAATAATTCCCTTGGTCTCACCATCACCGACGTGATGGTGAGACCGAGCGGTCATTAATAGTACCTGCATTAAATAATAATCACCTGCATTAAATCATTCTAATAAGTTATTACAACGAACGATGGTGTTTGGAAAATTCGACACTCAATCTCGGTAATAAGAAATTGTAAGATGTATTTGTATTATGTTTGACTTGCTATGTCAAATTCATTACCTTTCGAGCTATGTAAGATACATTTATTTATTAAAAAAATTATGAATTATTTTACTAATCGGTGTTAGCAAAATTCGACACTCTTTCTCAGTACTTCAGGAGATTAGTGAGTATTGAGCAACCATTAACATTTTTAAAAAAGGTTTAATGTATTGAAGGATTCACTCACATGTTAGGTCACCGAGAAAACGCTCGATAAAACTTATGTAAAAAAATCTGTCTCAAGTGTTGATGATAATAGGAGTGCAATTTTGACCACATGATCTATGTTGTGACATAATTATAGAAAAGAATGTAAAACATATGTACACAAAATATCTTAGCTTTTATTCTTTATAGCACTTGTCCATATATATACAACACAAAGTGAAGGAAATGATCTCGTCTATAAATTTTAATATAATGCATTGCGTTTATACGTTCATAAAATAAAACATGTATATAACATCATTTATAATATCTGATATACCTATCATTCTTCATATGAAAAAAATGTAAAGTTATATTGAACATTTCTATTCGAATAATTGTAGGCAATAAAAATATTAGAAATTTTAAACGTGCTTTAATTAATCATAATATTTAATGAGCTTTGGCATTGGGCTGAATTTTGCTGATGTTAGTAGTTAGGTTTCGCTTACGATTCACTCCACCGCCTTCTAGAAGTCTACCTCTTCCTCGCGATTCTCCATTTCGCCTTCTGGATACTGATGTTGGCTGGCACAAAATTTTTCTTCTCAGAGAATTACAGTATTTCGCCAAAATAAAGATGTGCCAGCGGTTCGATAAAGTGTTTCAAGTTGTACATTATTTATGATATAACGCATTCTCGAAGAAAAACTTCTTCAGAGCCAACTTCTTGGGTATCGTATTTTAAGATTAATGATTTCAAATATTCTAAGCTGCTGTAATTTTTTTCTTGAAGTATTACGTTGTAGTAGTCGTCCCTTCTACCCTTAATTCCGAAGTAGTTGCTTCTTTCTCTGATGGTGTATTATCAGTGGCTAAACCTTGGAAGAACTGAAGATCAGGGATCTCTGTATCACCATAAGCAACCTTGCCAAAGCTTTTTTGTCTGCAGCATAGAAACTAAAGCTCTGTGGTAGACGAACTGCCCTAAACTGAGAACAATCAACTTGATTTATGCAGATTGCACCAGTATTTCCAGAGAGATAGGTGCACAAGCAGAGAACTAGGTCGACACAGTGCGACACATCTCGATCACTTTCAGATATGAGGTTAAACATAGTACCCCCCTCATGAGTTATGGAATCCATACTTATCTCACTTGCAGTTTTCGACGAACTGTTCCTCTTTACGACAACATCAAGCAAGCGAAGGCGAAGATGCCTAACTGTTATCAGATTTCCCACGATTTGAACTCTAGTCTGATTTTAATCTCACAGCCACCCACTTTACCACATTTCAATTCGTCTGGCCAAGTTATATTTTGCTAATTACTGAAAGCCATGATACACACAACCAAGATAGCGTCATAGAAACTAAATTTAGCTCCAAATTGGCATCCACGCAAAACAAAATCTTTACAGGTTTGTGTCGTGTTTCAATCATAGTTATAGCGTTGCTTTTCAATCATAATTAGTAAAAGACTTCATGAAAACTTTGTTTCAATAAATGTATCTTATATAGTGCGAAAGGTAATGAATATAATTTGACAAGTCAAACTTATATATATATATACTTATTGTGATATCCTAAGGATTTCCTCTACAAAATCAAATTTATTTATTAATAAAATGCGTTGTATCTCAAAAAATTACTTCAAGATGTCATCACTCTACTAAATTATTAAACTAAACCATTTATAAACAGGGAAACTTTAGCCGTCAGATATCAAATGAATTAACTCTATTTTCAGGGATGTATAAATTATGCCAATATTCTTTAAAGCTTGCTTTGTACAAAAAGTTAAATTACTTTCTGGTTGTAAAAATATTCTTTATTCACTTAGAACAAACAGAAAAAAAATCATGTATGTGAAGCGTATGCAATTATTCATTTCTTTACACAACTGGATATAAGTTGTTAAATAAATGTTTCTACGTAAATATTGGTTTTCTTTATCATTCAGCGAAGACACAATTGAAATAGATGCCTAAGAAGAAAACCACGTATGGCACAGAGCAGCACAAGTCTGCCATTTCAAAGCGCTGTGTTCAGTCCCTAATATTGGAGGTGGTGGGACCCCTCCACAGACACACCACCTTCACAACCTGAGACAAATGCAGGGTGGGCGGGGCTTGAGACGGCAAATGTGGCTTCACTCGCTTGGCTGGCAAAAGATGACGATGCCACCTCCGCCCATTCAACCACCTTGGTTCCAATAGGAATTCTGTCTTCTAAGCTACTAGTTGACGCAACTGGGTATGCAGTTTCAGTCTTCACTATGTTGAGTTTACTCTTCAGTTGAGGTAACATGCCAATAGTAGACCAGATTTTTCAAAGTAAGCCCTTGCCTCACTTTTTACACTTCACACTTCCAGTTGTATCTATAATATAGTATCGCCACACAAAGACTTCAGTTTCTTTAATATCGGCCGTTGCCATCGTACCTTTTTCAGTCTATTCTTTATTACCTGCTACCCAAACCACGAAATGTATTCTGATGCAATAGTTGAACTATATTATGAGATAGTGTGAACTGCACTGTGTAGTGATGTAAATTGCACTAATATTAAAACACTCAAGTCCAATCTTGAGCTATCGTATTGATTTTTCAAATTAAAAACAGTTTCATTTTGAGTTATTTTCTCATTGATAAATTGAAATACATATATTTTGAATCCCGGGTATTCCCAGAGAAAAAGAACTCCCCGACTGGGAAATTTCAAACCTAAATCATCCGGGTTCCCGGGATGCAAACCCTAGTTTAGATGCTTACCATTAAGCTTTTAAATTTCGACAACTGACAATGAAAATACAGCATTAGAGACTTCTGTGGTTGCTTTACTATGATTTGAGAACAAATGATTTAACAACATTTAGGCGGAGACATTACTTGGAAGCCTGAAGTTCATTTTTCAAAGATTTATAAGGTGGGTCAATGCCGAACTTGACGCGTTAAGATTCCGTAGCATCGACCTTCAGCTAATAGACAGGCACATTCGAAACTACTGTACTGTCGGAATATTCAATGAGGTTGTGCAGCCCTGGAGCTCTCAAGACGCGCTGCAGTCGAAGATGTTTTCCAAGATTGCAAAGGAATTTTGACAATTGATTATGTTTTTCTAATTTTCTCTGGTGATTAATAATTAAAATCTGTAATTATTACAACTTCGTGGCTGCATTAAAATTTGTATTCTCTGAAGATATTTAGTTAGATTTTAAGGCTTTATTTAAATCTTTAAAATGTCGTACTGCACTGTTTACAAATTTCATAAGGTACAGACATCATTAACACTTGGAAGGCAGTTAGGTCATTTTGACTGGAATTCAAAATTTGCTAATTTATTACAACCCCATCATTTGATCTTATGTATTAAAATTTTTTTACTCTTGATAATGTAGTGTAGTTTATAATTATGTAAAATATTAAGCTTCTACAAATAAGTTATCATACTCAAGCTAAATATCATACCTAGAAAGGCCGTCCTGTCATAGTGACCGGACATGCAGTATTACAGGATAGCGAGCGGATACAAGATGCAACAGTTAGAACAGGTATCAACACCAGTAGCAGTTCCTTGTATGTTTGTGGCATAGTTGTGTAGCAGATGTGTAGAAGTGGAAATGTCACGTAGAGTTATTTCTAGTGATACAATAGCGAGTATACTAGACAGCACACCCTGTTCAAAATTAGAGAGAGAAGATTTCAATCTATCAAGTGCAGATGAATTCGTTACGTGTGAATATAATTCAGATAAAGACGACTCCTGTGAAGAACTTCATCTTTCAGATGTTGAGGAAACTACACATGATGATACAGCGCAATCTATACAATCATAAGAAAGGCATCTGTTAGAAGTTGATTCGTCAACAACTGAAGGTGAGGGGTATCACTGATATCTATTCTAAGTACTTTCATTTATATTTACATATGAAAGTTACCATTATATTCGCTTACTTATTACATTGTGTATTGTTCAAGTTTTTGGTAAAAAACTTTTTTCCCACGCACGATTGTTACTATAGTTCCCAGTAATAATAAACACAGAATAACTGTAAATATGAAAAATTTCCGCATTATTCCAGAGTATATTGGATATAGAATATCTTATTTATTACAGATTTTTTGCAGAACTAAATAAAACTTCTTGACAACCCTGCAAGTGAAAGAAACTCAACGTAGACTCAGCTGCTACTGTTTTGGAGGGAACTCTTACAGGAAAAGATTGACCTTTATGGACGTTCGTTTTGCCAATATAGCTCCTACTAGAGGTCGCGTCCCTCGAGATATACGCAAATATTAAACGCATTACTTGCAGTCATGTACACTCGTGGAGTGCTAGCAAAGGAACAACCAGTTGATGTGGTATGATCAAAGAAATGGGGTCTTCCTAGTGTTGCTGAGTTGTTGTCTTGGAATGGGTACAAAGAGCTTTTCAAGTACTAACGGTTTGACGTACGAACATCAGTACCAAATAGGGTGAAAGAGGACAAATTTGCGCTATTCTCAACTGTGTGGAACCGTTTTATTGAAAATTGCAAAATTATGTACAGGCCAAATGAAAATATTACAATAGATGTACAGCATTTTCCAACTTAAACTAGTTATCCGTTCGCCAAATACATTGCTAGTAAGCCTGTCAAATTTGGTAACTAAGTATTTGTAAAATGGATTTTCCTCATTTGGGAAAAGACCTTCATCGTAGTTCAAATGAATCCTTGTCTGAATACGTTGTAATGACCCTCATAGAGCCATTTCTGAATTGTGGGAGAAACGTAACTACTGGCAATTTTTACATCCATGAAACTTGCTGTCAGACTGGACGAAAAGAAAACAAGCGTTGCTGGTACGGGAAATCGAGTAAGGTGAGAAATTCCCACAGAAATAGCAAGCTGCAAAGAAACTAGGTTTTCTGCAAAAGTACTGCAGTCTAACAAAGCTAATTTGACCTGCATACCAAGGAACACTTTCTAAAAATGTCCTCGAGCTTAGTATTTTGCGCAGAAATGTTTCAATAATTCTAGATGAACCAATGAAGGTCCCTGAATCCATTGCCTTTTACAATGACACAAAATCTAGGGAAACAAAAGTGAATACAGATATGTAAAATTGAATTCTGAACACATTTTCTCCTACAAAAATTTTCGATTTTCGCCATTGAAAATCGCAACTGTTGCATATTGTAAACATAACTTTTTTCCAGTTCGAAATTCGAAATTTTTTCCATTTCGATATATAAATTATTTCTTACGTTCGCACAATAACTTTTTCTCTTTCGAAAATCGAAAAATTTTCATAGGCGAAAATGTGTTTAGAGAACTTTCTACATATCTGTATTCAGTTTCGTTCCTCTAGATACAATAGAAACGTGAACAGTGATATTGGAAAAATTTGGTAAATTAGGTAAAATACAGGGTAGTAGATCCCCTTAACTGAAAATAAAACCCGGACATAATAGGTTAAAAAGGAGAAATCCGGTGAAATTTTCGACTCACGCAAACGTCATGAATGTAAATTTGCGTTTAAACGTCAGTTACGTATATTTTCATAAAAGTTGTTTAAACGCTCCGGACTCAGCTTGAACAAACGGTAACAGCTAAAAATTATTTTCAAGTTATCTGAAACCTTCGACAGAGACTTATTTCTACTCCTGTATTTCGAAACACAAAACATCACAGCACAAAAGCGGCGCGTCTAATGGTTGGTGTGACAAAGAATACGACCATAATACTTTTTGCAGCGCTTCTTACCTTTCATAGGCTTGTTCTTGTACTAACATGACGATTTTTATTATTTTGAATAATTTATTTTTGTTGTTCTGGTAGAACGAGCAAAATTTTGTCCGTATAAGAGCTAGACTGGAGTTTATAAAGTTTAAAAGACCGGTACCCATTTCAGACACCTGTGTAGAGTGGGGTGTTGTGCTTAGAATTTTTTCTCCTATACCCAACAGAGAAAATCGCCACCAGCGCCGAGACTCGAACCCGCGTTTCCCGCACGGAGTCAGGTCCGAAAGCCACACGGCTATGACGAGCACCAATTTCATTTGATGCGGCAACATCACATGTTTAATAATGTGGAATCATCTTGTATTATAAGTTCCTAATCATGTCACATCTGAAATACGGGAATTTCCAAGGTCTATTTGAGGATGCAGATCACAAGTGATGTCGTTTTAATGATCCTAAAATGATTAACGTCTTAGCTTAAATTGAATAATACATGAACTGCACATTAAAGGAGGATTTATTTAAAAAAAATAACCACCTTTCCCACAAACTAGCCTTGACTATGAAAATTTACAAGAGATACCTCAAACTATAAGTTAGAGTACTAGTAAGAAAAAATTAGGAAGACACATTTTTGAATTTTTTATCACTAGAGATCAAATAACCAGTTGGAGAGGAATTATCACTTATGGTAGAGATCTGAATATATTAAAAGGCAAAGAATTAAATTTTAAAAGCAGTGCTAAGACATCCTTAGGGGATTTCTTAGCTTTAAAAATGTCTTAAAATCAGAATGAGAATGAGAAAAAATTATCAGATAGAATGAGATAATCACCAAGATAATTAAAATCCCGGGGAAAAAGCCTACACGGGAACTTATTTGAGACACCCTTGTTTTAGTCCATCCCCAACAATGATGAAAGCCATTTGGTATTGTGCGTGTTTTGGCTCATTATTTTGCTTAAATTACTTAGACACTCTAAGCCAATGTTCAATTCTTGATTATTCACCACAACTTTACTATGAGACTAAGATTTGCATTCAACTGGAGCATAATGAAACATTTTCCTTTTCTACATTTTCCCTCTTTCATGTACTTTCATTCCAAAATAGTAGCGTCAAACACAATATGCGACTTCATGAAACCAAAAAAATTAAATTTTTTCTCAAGAACAGACCTCAGCGTTTCTCATAAAACTGGATAAATAATATTCCCGATGTCCAAGCCGTTTGCTCCGGCACTCTATTCCATGAAGACGGACTGCATCCATTCACCGCGTCAATCCCAATTGAAAATCGAAGACGTATCGCCGATGGGTTATGGCCGAGCAAGAGAGAACCTAAGGGACGTATCATCGGTAAATCACCTCCAAATCATAGGCGAAATGTCCACTTGGGGACGAACTTGTGGCTCAGATACGTCCGCGGCCGTCCGCGACGATCACACATGCTAAGTCCATGCTACGTGTCTGCTCGAACCATTTCACCGGCGATGCGCACATGATTCGCGGATGGCCATCCTTGAATTTGGCGTTAAAAAAAAACTTTCGTTCGCGCGCAGCGGAGATTTATCGCCTCTAAACGACCCTCAAATACAAATGTATATATATATATTTATATTTGAGGGTCGCTGAGAGGCGATAAATCTCGGCTATGCGCGGCCGAAAGTTTTTTTTTGTCGCCGAAAGTTTTCATCGAAAGTTGTCGTTTTGAAGAGCAACACTCAAATGTTCAATACATAAATATTAAATATTTGAGTAATGCTCTTCAAAACAACTTCGCTGAGGGTGGCAGTGAGTATCTAATGGCAAAGCTTGGTAAACACTCAAATGCTTACCCCCGCTGTTTGTTATGTAAAGAAACAAAAATACCGGCTCATCTTGGCTGAAAATTGAGCACACCTGTCCAATTACAGCATTGACTGCGCTGGTCTTATTTCTACGATCACATACTGGACTCGCAGTTTTTAAAACATGTTTTGACATTAGAGTTATTTATTGCTTAAATTTTTTCACGTAAATGAAAAGCACGATCGGCATTAAGCACCCAAAAAGGTATAAATTAAATATTTCATTAAATTAATCATTTACTCAAGATAAATCTAGAATATTAGGATTAGCCTCCCTAGCCATATTAATACGTTGTAGGGAGTGGAAGATGGAACACACAAATTTGTAGAGAATTAAGCAAACGGGGAATCTATGAACAAGGCGTGTCTACACACCTGGTTTTCAGAATCAACAAGATACACAGAAGTTTATGAAACCTGATAGAAGCTAAAGAAGAACGTAATAAACAGCAAAAACGTCGTCAGTAAGGTGCAAAAAATTGATCCGTAGTAAAACAAACGCATGTGAAATCAAAAGGAATGCTTACCTTACCTTCAGCTGGGCCTCAGAAATTCCCCTGGGATCGCTAGTTCCCATGGATATTATAGTTGTATGGCATGAGGGGTCAAAACCTTCTGTGACACTTCATCTTAGAAAACACCCTGTGTCTTTCCGCATAGCTCGAGTGAAACTGGCTCGTCAAGGGCGGGCGCACAATTTTCAAATGCCCAAGTGATAGCTGGAAAAAAAGTGATGGGTCCCTTGCCTCTCCTCCCTCCCAGTCAACTGATCCTGTTGAAAAAAAATAGTTGGTGATCGAGTATAGGATTGCTATCCAACGAATGAATATTCTGAGTACAAAATACCTTTAATAGTTTCCTGGTAAAATTTTAGTGAGAAAAATGTTTCTCACAGCATATTTTTGTAAAGCTTATCCTTCGTTTCAGGTTCTATATCAGTAGCTTGACTCATTTAATTAATAAGGGTATACTGGCTGGAAAAAAACATTCTTTGAGAAAAATATCGAATTACTTGTGTTTCAATTGTTCTACACATGTTAGAATACAAAGATAATCACTGATTTAAGCTAGATTAGACAGAACAAAAATATTGGTATCACAAATATTGGTATCATATTTCACAGTGCGAGAAGACCAGGTAGGGTAATATTGTACATGATTGAAATTGCAGATGACTAGTTGTTACTGCTCACCAGATTTTCGCATGTTAACGGCACCAGAAATAGAGGCAAAATGAATGAACTATTGGAGGTTTCACACGTCTATAAGCCACAGTCCTATAGAATAATTTTAGAACAAAAAAATTATTTGTAATTTCGTTGAGGCTAGATTTAAGTTTGTGACTGCTATTATTTGAATATGCTCCATTTTACAACATTATACGAAATTTTTCCATTTGAGCACAGATCTTCATTTGAGGGCTTACAGCTATGATCAACACGGAATTGATTAAAAATAGAACATCAATATTTGCGCGAGGTTAATCTTAGCTTCAGTGTTATCCTAGTCATGCCAATGCAACATTTATTGAAAGACATGCGTTCTATCCTGTTACATTCGAACTGATATATCACAATGCTTCTGCCAAGGTCACTGACTCCGGATATGGAAATATTGTTTCTAACTAGATCACTGATTTTGTGATTTTGTAGTACACACGATGTTTTATTGACATATCTGGATCTATGGGTTTCACGAAAGTTTCAACAACATTTTGGAAGACACGTTCATCAATTTTGTAATTGCCATACATTTGATTTTCATAGAATATATTTATGTTTCGCACAATATCCCGGATTATGGTCCTCGTTCAAAATTCGATTTACAAAGTTACCAATTCCATCAATAAGCGCATTGGAGAAATTATTAAAGCAACTGCTTACATCGTTGCATTTCTGAGTGAAAACTAGTCCAGCTGTTGCACACTTCATTAGTGTTCTACAACAAGGTATGGAAAACGCCTTCTTAAGACACATACGCTGCATCACAATCGTAGTTTCTGGTTCCACCAGCATGCGAGGGCTTTACATACAGTTATGCGAAATGCACCCTGAGATGCTTCAACTGAAACGTCAAAAAAAGGCAGCTCCCCATTTACACCCAGCTCATACGTAAACGTAACACCGGATTACCAGTCATTAAATTCCTCAACATCTCCTACTGCTCTACCATCTCAATTTCAACGATAATATCGTCCACGTACCTTCCGTACCTTCCTTCGGCTTCACCGGTGTAGAGTTCAAGGTATAAAAGCACTGCACATTAATAAACTTGAACCACCCTCAACGAAAATACAAATTATTTTGGGCTCTAAAATTATTCTGTCAGACTGTGGCTTAGACGTTTGGAACCTCCAGTAGATCATCCATTTTGCCTCTTTCTCTGGTGCCGTTACCAAATGAATATCTGTTGATCAAAAACTTGGCATGTGTAATTTTAATCTTGCACAAAATAAGTCCTAGCTAGTCATATCACAATGAGCTTACCAATATTTATATTCAGTCTCATGTAGCTTAAGGTTTGGATTGACGGAGTTTTATCAAAGTGACTGTTTGTTTTGTCATTGGCATCCCGAGGATGATGTTAGTAACATCGAAACGTTGCCTTTTAAAGACTGATTAAGGAATTTTTAAGAAATTGAGTGTTTATTTTAGTAAAATGATATGTGACTATCTTTGTATTCTAACACGTGGAGAACTAAAACAATTTCTCAAAGTTGAAAAGTTGGAAAATAAATTGTATTAGAATAATTTAAAAACATCTCTATTATACTATCAATCTGTCGCTGTAAGCACATGAAAAAATTTAATTTCAGTGCTACGTGCGCAACGAACAAGGTAAATGATGGTCAGTTGAGACAATACCCGTCTCCGGCACTCCCCTCATCCCCATTTAATAACAGGCTACACTTAGTATTGCTTCAAATGACTATTGTCATCATTAACACTTCAGGTGTCAGGTGCTCTTGATTGTATGATTTCGAGCTTCTTCACATTCTTTTGAAAAATTGCTTTCGCGAATGAAAATAATTTACATCGATTTTAAGGCCATGTGTTAGAACTCAAATAAGAGCACAGTGGTTGTGATGCAACTTACCTTCAAAGCTTTCTGGATGAGAGCTTTCATCGGTGTCGTTGCTCTGTTCTTCCCGAAACACATTTCTCAGCTCGAACCAGTTAAGGCATCGCCCAAACTTGATGCTGCTGCTCTTGTTGTTGTAGTATCATTGGAGGCAGAACAGACACTGCCGAGGTATTCTTCATTATTCACGGTAGGTCTCCCCTAATATTCTCCCCTGATATTTCAACACGTGATATTAAGCTTCCCCAGTCAGTAGGTTTTGCGTTATTTCAGAGGCCAATTTAATATTCCTACGCTTATCTGCTGCCTCGATGATAGTTCACCACACGGTTTGTAATTTATTTATAATGCAAAAATCACTGTCAATATCGAGTGTAACGTTAACATATTTAGATCAATAAATAAACGTCTATATACATATCACAGTAAATTCCATCTTTTGCTGTTTGATAATCAAGCGTAAATTATGCCCAAAAAATAACAAACATTTCGGATTATTCATGAACTGAAAGTAAGACAGCGCCTACCATACTTTGCATTGACTCATGATGGGAAATTATCCTAATCAGTGTATGCAAGGTTTAGAATTTATGTAAGAAATCACGTAAAATAACATCCAGAAAAGATTTCATTTTCACATTGACCTGATTCAAAAACAATGTTGAACACTAATTGTGCCCGTTCAATTCTGTTTATCAACCTCAAATAATTAGACCAGGAAAATCGTATCCATCCTACAAGAAAATGTAATAATTAATCAAGAAACAGAAATTCTAAATCAATCAACCAAATTCATTATTAACATAGCGAAAACGATGCTGATTAAATCTTTACTGACTCGACTCTCCACAAGGATTACTAGAATCGATTTCACGAAACCAATTCTATCTTTTTAAAGTAACTAAGGGCTCCAATATCATGAATGTTTTAACAACTCTAAAATGAATAACAAGAATGAAAACAGTGAACTTCAACTCAGTAAACTTGCCAAATATTTATCGTATGTCTCCTATCCTTTCAAAACATAGCACAAAAATAATTTCTTTATGACAAGTCATTTGATTTCTGATCTTTAAAAGTCGACAACGCAGGCCATTCTAAATCATCTTCGATAATTCATTTTCAAATTGCTTTCCATATAGTTCCTTTCCGTTTCTCCATTTGCGGAAACAAACCTATTACTCTCGTAGTTGCAATGCTAGGGCATTAGAGGGGTTATTCAGAACTGATTCAACTCATACATGGCATGACGAATCCAAACCATGTGTTGTAATTGCTAAGGCTCTGTCAGAACTACTATTATCCGTGTAGTTTCTCAAAGAAAAGTTTTGGGTCTCCTCCAGGTTTTGATATTTATCAGTGATGCAGTTCAATGTACTCCATTTTTCAAATTTCTGTTTTTTACTGATGATAGTACACTTGCCACGACTCTACCAATTGAAAACTACATCTCACGGACAAATAGAATAAATACTGAACTGGAAAAATTTTTCATGCGTCTAAACGCAAATAAAATATCCATTGGTTTAGATCGATAACGAAAAATAAATTTTGTTTTATAAGCAAACTATATCATGCATCAAGATCAGTGATGGCCAGCCAGATGGAAGTGACTAATTAAAGAATATTTCGAAGTATTTTCACCAACTAAAAGCTATCTTTTAAAGTCCATGTTTCACATTAGAACTAAATAAGCTGAATCTGTAACAATTCTCGATGGCGCTACAAATGGTTCATTTGAGGATGTTTCGAAAATATTGTGCCTAAATACTGTACAATACAATACATTCATTTCTGCGGTGCGTATAAGAAGCAAAAAATGGAGCCGATTCAAATACGAACTAACTCTTCAGTACAATAGAAGCCAACAGAACAGTGAGGAACCGATTCGTTTGAACTCCTGAAAATATTTGACCCTTCACAAATCTAAACTTTTCTAATGTTTCTTGGTCAAACTGATTGTCTAAGACAAATGAAAGCTATAATGATCTTATAACATTCAACGGTCGTTCAAAATCGCCATAGAAACCTGAGAAACAGAAATAAGTTCTTACTTCTTGACTATTTTAAAACGAAATGGCAATCAGTTTCTACATCTTGAAAGCAAAACTTAAAACTCTTTCCCTTCTGACATCCTGAAATTTTTCGAAACTTTTCTTGAACCCCACTTTTTATCAATGGGCAGCTAAAACAAATGTTCATTGAATTTCCTCTTGCATAAAATTGAAATCTTATAATCAAGTAATCAAATCAATCCCAAAAATCAAATGGAATAAATCTAATTCCATGCAATGGATCACATCTCAAGCCCAATCTAATTTGCTTTTCCTTCTTGGCTCATTCAATCTACTGAAAATTTACTTAGAAGTTCCGAAACTGATTCAGGGCCACAAGGGGCTAAATGTAAAACTGATTCATAGAAGCTGATTTTACTACACACTTGTGGTAATAAATAGCTTGAATTGTTTAAGGAAACGGCATCCCTAAAAAATACTTTCTACAATGGAGATTGAAGCTTCAAACTATACAAGTTTTCATTTTGTAAAATAAACGGCTGTGGTTTCGAACATTTCTTTCCATTTTAGGAATAAATATTCTGAAAAATAACGGAACGTGATTTTCAACTTCCTTCTTCGCGAGTTTTGACCAAGCCAAAACGAATTGCGCCACTGAATTTAGCGCGATACGTTAAATTAGTTAATTTCCTGAGTTTCTTAGAATTAAAATAGGAAAGGAATCGAAAAATGCTTCCAGTAAATATAGGATTTATTGCTCCAAAAGCTACTTTTTCCCAAATAAGTTGTATAACACCTTGACTATAAAAGAAATTGAGAAATACCATGAAATAACAATGTATCCCGTTTATTGTGAAAAATGTACCATTGCTCTATTTCCAAAACCTGCACGAAAAGCAACCCTCCACATAACTGATTAAAAAAATTGAACTAACCTACAGCTCACCAAGTGACGAAACAGTTCTAAGCAATAAGCAATAACGGTTAGCACAAATTCGTTTTAGAATTTTGCGCTAGTAAAAATTTGAATTATGCCAATAGAATTAAACACACCGAATAACCATCAATAAAATTAATTGTAAAAATCCATGTTTACAGCTTATGCATTATTACATGAGCATTATTCTTTCACAATCATTGCGAACCACTTAAACCCACACCGCCTCTCGCAAAATCAAATTGAGAACTAAGATTTGAACTAACGCAATCGCTGGGCCGCTGGCCCGACTCGGAGTCTTGGACTCGCCGTTACAAGTTTGAACCCGCTTTCAAAGCTAATTTTTACCCTAAAAAAGTTAAGTTTAACTGTTCAGTAGCGTAAGCTTTGAATATTCTGAACTAATTTTTCCAGAGAATACATAATACTAAACGAAATATTTTGAAAACATTTCACCTCAGTGTGTGTATGCAAGGCTGCAAGGTAGATCACATTTTACTTTATTTAATTTTAATATAAACGTACAATGCTAGAGTAATTTTTACCTTTATCCTCAATTGTTCTGCCTGCGATTCATAGTCGATGCATGGTCGATGTTCTATCATTTATCGATCTCGTGTTCACCTAGCCGCTTCCCTATCTCGTACGAATTTCTTTTCCAGACATAAGTTTTTTATTGGTCTTTTCAGTATTTTCAATACTTTTCGTTGATGATGAAGTCTTAGTTTAAATTGAATATATAAAATAATCGACCATCAGTCTTCGTTCAAAGTGCTCTGGTACATGACATGTGTTAAAAATGCACTCATCGACTAAATTCGTTTCACTTAAGGTGTAAAATAATGCGGCGTTGCTGAAATATGGTAATTTTTAAAGTTAAAATATTTGAAACAAAATCAAACTAACTACTTTTCATGACAATTTGGAAATACTGAGTATTGAGATTGATCGTAAAATGAAGTAGATCTTCAAATTTAACTCCTGCGTAATTTCCAAACTATTTCAGCTGCTGTGTGACAAATTCACGAGTACATTCATAGTGTACCATTTTCATGTCGATTAAAATCAAAGCAACTTTCATTCGACATGAATGGAATTTAGTTGTTCATTAGTGGAGTGTAATTTGATAGAAATAATTCTTGGCATGTCATTAATGATAACAGGCAAGTTTTGCAGTACATATTTCAGATCATTTGTGTACATTTTGCTGTTTACAACCTATTTTTACAATAGATAGATACATACGAAAAAATTATAGATTTTAAAATTTGTTAGGTATTGAAAGAAAATCTTATCTAAGAAATGTAGGATTATTTTCTATTAGGATTATTATTATTTTTGTAGGATTATTTATACAGCCTAAATATATCTGCTTTCAAAAGCAGCCCTATTTTATACACGTTTCTCTGAACGGTTGGTCTAGACAATGAGACTTACTTCAAGATTAACGTTCGCTCAGTTTACAATGCAAGAGCATAACTTTGCTTAGAAAATTGTTCGATCAATAAAAATATAAAAAAAACGATGAAACGAAATAAAATGAACATTTCTAGTATTTTAGACAAAGGTTAACCAATATTCATTTATGATAGATCCAATTACATTAAGAATAAGACAAATTTTCGATGTTTGACTGAATTTTTCACTCATGACAATTCAAATTTTACATCAGAAGACAGTCAAATTTGTTTCTGATACACTTCATTACTTATGTGACAAATTTGATTTTCTTGGTAACAAATATCATATCCTTGACGATAAATTCAATATAATTGATTAAGAATTATGTATCCTTGATGACGTATGATATTTCATCGGTGACAATTTAGATGTCCATTGCGGTGAATTAGATAGCATTTGTAATAAATTATATAACCTTTCCAACAAAAAAATAGATATCCTGCGTTCCATATAAGATATCCTCTGTGAATATTAGATATCCTTCACACACACGTACATTGAATTGTCGCGAGGCTGCATGTAAAAGACCACAAAGAAAAAATTCGGGATTTAAGTGAAGCCCTTATCTCAAATATTGCATGCTCAACGAACTTTAAGCGGTTAGGGGCAAAATGTTCCTAAGATTCTCTAAGTCTAAGTGTTAGCGACAAAACCTGTATACGTATTCTTGTATAAGTTTCCTTATATGTGACTTGTTCAATATTAGCTAGGAAAATGTAAATAGTTGCTTAACGATCGGTTCAGAGCTGTATTATGAGGCAAATATGCATGCGTCAACACTTCTCAAATTTTCCTTTGAATTAAAAAGATATACCTAATGCAGTACTTAAATCACATGTTTTAAAAAGAACGGGCAATTTCTACTCTATCGAATGTTGTAGAATGTAGTCCTATCTGTGATGTGCCGCGTGCACTGGCAAAGATATAAACATATAAATAAACACACAAGTAACCGCACCAATGCTTCTGTTGTACAGCACAGTTAAGTGTTCATTCACATTGATATGAACATTTTTGATGAAGACAATTTTAAAACATGCGACATTTAGCTTCAAGCTTGATGCAGTGTACACAACAACGTAAAAACACTTGTTTGATGGCTTATGTCCGTCCATTGCACGGTCATAATTCAACGATGTTTTATAACTGTTAACCACCGATGGCCGTCCTTAAATATTACGGTCATAATCAACTGAAAATTTTGCAGCCTCAAATCGTATCTGGCCAGCTTCGAATACGCCGTCCGTGTTCGACCGTGAGTTGTTATGAGCGCGGCAAGAGAGTTATAAGGCTGAGCCGGCCTACTTGGCTTCTGTCTCGCTCCTAATCAATCGTCTCGTCCTTAATTCACCGGCGACACGTCCTTGATTTTCAATTGGGATAGTAACCTGTGCTTACGAAATCTTATTCAAACGGTGAAACAAAACAATTATTCAACAGTTCGGAGTGTACTGTTTTTATCTATTGTCTCACGTTAGGATGAAGGGTCCACACTCAGAGAAATCTTGACACACCTGGATGTGTCATAACACACCATAACACACTTAAGTGTGTCACCATGACACACCTTCAAGTTGACCGAGAACGTCGAACAGCTTCCACCGATAGAACGTTGCCAAGGTTGTCGTCGTTGCATTTTTCATCTCTAATCCATGCCAACTAATCTTTTTTAATGGCCACATTGAATTCAAATGAGGTAATTATTGAATTAATACAAATATTGTGAAAGTTTCACTTCTTCCAACTTAGAATTGTGAAAACGGAAGAATTTTAAACCCATCTGGAGAATTCAGCTGCTGTATCTATGAGAATTAGGGCACTCAGGGTGATATGTGAGGTCCCGAGCAAAAAGTTAGATAGGCATTCCTTCAGTTGGAATAAGATAAAGTTTTCGTTTAGTTACGCGTCAATTTTTTCTGTTACTACTTATCAGTTTTCAGTACCCACAACTTTCCTCTTCACTTTTCTGGTGTTATGAACTTCTTTCTCAAATTCCCATTTCCATATGACTTGGGCATAGATTTGGCATTCCTTCAAGTCCACACTAATTAATGCATTCCTCTTTCCTCTCTTTGGAACGCCTGTATTGCGGTTGAGGAGGCTTAAACATCTAATCTACTCCAATCTAAATTTGTCTCATTATCCCCGTTCTGATCTCCGGTCCGGTCTCTGGTCCGGTCTCTGGTCCGGTGTCTGGTCCGGTCTATGGTCCGGTCTCTGGTCCGATCCCTGATCCAGTTTCTGGTCCGGTCTCAGGTTCGGCCTCTGGTCCGGTCTCTTGTCCGGTCTCTGGTCAGGTCTCTGGTCAGGCCTCTGGTCAGGTCTCTTGTCAGGCTTCTGATCAGGTCTCTGGTCAGGTCTCTGGTCAGGTCTCTGGTCAGGTCTCTGGTCAGGTTTCTGGTCAGTTTTTGGTCGGGTTTCTGGTCATGTATCTGTTTAGGTCTCTGGTCCGGTCCCTGGTCGGTTTTCTGGTCGGTTTCCTGGTCAGGTCTCTGGTCAGGTCTCTGGTCAGGTCTCTTCGGGTTTCTGGTCGGGCTTCTGGTCGGGTTTCTGGTCATGTCTCTGTTTAGGTCTCTGGTCCGGTTTCTGGTCCGGTCTCTTGTCGGTTTTCTGGTCGGGTTTCTAGTCGGGTTTCTGGTCGGGTTCCTGGTCGGGTTTCTGGTCCTGTCTATGGTCTGGATTGCTCACGTCTAATTTTTTCTGAGCTCAGAATTTCAAAGAATCATGAATTTTTCGGTTTATTCAACGTTATCTTATGTTTGTGCTGAATTATAATACCTTCATTTTCGTAAAATATATTACAAAAATGAACACAATTTGCAGAAGAGAGCTAAAATTTTTTTTAGCACAGAATCTAGTCGATGGAAGCTGTTAAAAAATAGGGACCAATCATAAACAAATATGTTTTAAAAATTAATCATTCATCCGGAAAAATCGATCAACAGCATTTCGATGAAATTAAAGTTGACGTACAATGTATTACAATTCCTTCATTCGGTTGGTGATCAAACTCATCGTTAAGCACAAAAGAGTAAGCTCATAATATGCTGGTAGGTGCTCAAGGAGAAGGTATTTCATCACTATTGAGATTGTATTTAAGTAAATTGTTTGATTTAGTTCTCTCATTCCTCGTGGAATACAAATTTGGCTTATGATGATTCACTTCTTTTAGTCGTGTATCCCTGTAAGAAATATAATCATCTTATATTTTGTTTGTATTCATAGAAAGAGCGTTTTTTCAACATGTCTGTTATTCTAATGCTTTTAATTGATAATTACCTTATATGTAATTTTCTTTTGCAAAAAAAGATTAGTGCATCTGTTGGAGGGAGCGTATGACAGATTAGAAACATTTTATTGTCAAGCACTAGATTGCATGACTAGATTTGTTGTTTCCATACCTATTGATGGCTTCAGTGTGATATATATGCGCTGAGGAGACTGATTTCCAAGGGATGGTGCCTTCGGAAAAATAGTTGGTTAAAGAAGTTCGAGGATTCAATAAATTACTCATTCAATGGTGCTATGTGTCGTACGTCAGACATGAGCACAACCCAGCATCCTCCAGTCACAGACCACGGTGAAAATTACCAAGTGTGCCGCGGCTGCCGCCCGAAATCCATGAGTCCCCGTTTTTTTTTTAACAGTTCAGTACCTTTCACGGTGGCACGTGTGCATCTTGTGTGTGATAATTGCTTGTCCACAATTTTTAAAGAAAGGAAATTTAATTTGACCTTAGAAGCATGCGTTTTTCTGGTGTTTAATGTGGCTAGAGCCAGTTTGTGTGTAGAACTACAAAACCGTTAGTTCAAGGCTGAGAATGGAATTTCAAATAGAGCACAAAGCCGTGACTGAAGCTGACATGAGATTTGAAAGTGATGACCAATGTTCTGTCGAAAAATTCTTTAATGACTTCTACTAAGGAAGTTCTGTTTCTTTTTGCGGGAGAATATTGTTACTGGATATTTTTTAAATGTTATGAAGCTGATTGTTAGTGAAAGTTGGGAATGTGTTAGATGATTAACAAAATCTTTTCCAAACAAAATTTAGCTTTGAGCAAACATTTTATTGTTCATCATGATATTTTATTGTTTATTGTTTATTGTTCATCATGAAATGATTACAGTAAAATTCTATATTTTAACCATGATATTTTATCAAGTATTTTCCCCTTTTGAGTGCAAAATAGTTCACATTATTCTGACAGGAGTGATATATGGTAATTTTGATACATATATGTGTCCCGTGAAACATTATGGATGAAGCTAAATGTTGTGTACCATTGCTGTTCACATCATAAGCTCAGCATTTAATAATTTCTGCATGTAGGTTTCAGCATAATTTATATATAATTTCCTCTGACCTTTAAAGAAAAAAGTATGACCGTGTTTTTTTGCAAGATTTCACACTCAACTAAGTAGGAATGCAAGGAAATGCTTCTGATTCATGATCAACAATGACAATTTGTAGCACATGCAAATAAAAAACTTGAGCATTACGTGATTTTGCCAAACACACAAGGCTAAATAAAACTGTGAGTATATTTAATTTTGTTCTAATAATCCATGAAATGTATCCTTCTGGCAATATTACAATTTTTTCTCTAGCTCTACCACTGGCCTTCTATAACACGTTAACTTTATCATCCTCTAATTTGACTTTGCCGAAGTGATAGCTTGAATTTGATTTTTCTTTTAATTTTTGTTGGTGGAAAGAATAAATACTTTCTGAATAACCAATGAAATGTGTCAAAAATTTAATTTGTGGTTAAATTATTGCTATTTTTTGCTTCCATTTTACCTGATAATTTAAAACCAGTTCTGTTATCCATTATAGATTGCCTATATCTTTCAAGCTGTTGTTGATTTAATTGGTAGGGTTGAGCAAAAGACTTATTTTAAAGCCTTTTGCTAGAATATTTTATACGACTACAATACTTCAGTTGCTGATAATTCAAATGTTTCAATGTCTCAATGTTGGTAATTATTTTGTTTTTGACTTTCAGATTTGTTGAGGCCCTGGTGTACTTGCATTCCAAATATGATCTGATTTTCTGCTGGGTTGCCATAAAAATGTTTTATTAGTATCATAATGTTCATGAAATGTTTGTGTCTTGCACAAAGTGAATATGCTTTTAATGAGATATGCAAAAATCTGCCAAAGATTCATGTCAGAAAGAAGTGGTCTGCACTTTCTGTACCAAGAAACCCCTTCAGTACATGTTGTGTATATTACCTGCTTTGTAGGCATGTAAAAATGATTGTATCAGGATCAAATGTTGTTCTGAAAAAAGTAAAAGCACTTAATTAAATATAATGTAACTTATCTAATTCCTTTGCAGTTTTAGTGTTTCTCTGATGTTTATCATATTTACCAGTATTAATGGCCATTTTAGCTGGGAATAATTTGGATGTATTTGTGTTGTTTCTTCAATCAATTGTGAAAACATTGCCATGAATATTATTATTATGATACCATGTGGGTTTTATAAATTAGTATCTTTATGTTAACACATTTCATAAACAAATGTAGATTTTGTATTAACTTCATAGAAATGAATTGATTTTTTCCATTTTTTCAATTACAAACCAAAATTATTTTATCTTTCCTTTCATAGCACACTCAGGAATATTTTAAGAAGCCTTCATTTTTAATTCTTTCAAAATCAACAGCATTAACAATTGAAAATTAACAACAAATTGAATTCATTCATGTCCATGTATTCTCATTCTCCCACCACTTTGTAGAAGTTTTGGAAAATCAGGCTGACCCCCTAGGCTAATTCTTTCATTAATACTGCAAGCAAAAAGGGTGGATGGTGATATGAAAGCCACTTAGCACTTTGCTAATTAAACAAAAAATGCAAACAAGCAGAATTATTAGTGTTTTTAACATGTTATCCACATTCTCAATTTTTTTTTATTTGTTCGGGTACCGTGACATGTGGTCATCTATGACAGCCCTATTTACTGTCAACTACGTCTGTGTCACTGGCATGTTGCAAAGAGGTCTGCATCATTGAGGAACGTCTAGAAGTCATCAAAACGTTTCTTCACAACCTTGTCAAGCTTTTCTGCGAGGAGCAACGCCTGGTTTGAAATATTTCAAGGAACTCTTTTCAGAAAGGTAAGGAACCTATGGTGGTATTTTGTGTACAAAATAAATTAATTTAAAGGAAAAAAAATATATGTGGACAGAGCATGAAATTTTCAAAGAAGAAAGTATCAGCCTCAGAGTTTTGATAATTTTGTAGTACAGTCTGATTGGCTCCATTCACCATAGATATTTGAGCATCATTCATGCTTTTTCACTCAGTCACTACAATGTATTGCTTTTCAATATGACTTCATTTCATGACAAATCAGACTCCATGTATTTCGTAGAGTTTGAGTTGAACCCGATCAGGTTAGTTATATTCATTATTGGCACAAACCTGCTTCAAAAGACGCTTAGTGAGGATTTCAAAGGTGTTTTTTCGTTCATGAAAAGTTTCTGTTTTTTTCATATTTTGATCCCCACCATACTATTTATACTAGAATTTTAATTCTTACCAAAAGTATATTTAATTCAAGAAGTATTCGAAAAATTTATCCTGATAGGTTCTTTAGTCTTTTCATTCCCCGAATTCAGTTATTTAGTAAAAGTTTTAGAATGCTACAGCAATGAGGCAAATAACTTGTTAAATGTGTACTTCGAAAGAAACTTTATATATTCCATTTTCATAGTTGTAAGGAAGAAGAGGGGCTGAAGCTCATCATTTCTTACATTGTCTATTGAGTGAACTGCTTCACAAATGTTATTTGAATATGCAGACAGCTTACTGGTGCTGATTGATTAATTTTTATTCTTTATAGCACAAAAATAGTAGAATTGTTGTAAAATAGTAGAATTCAGCAAACACAAAAGAAGCCGCTGCTGAAATCGCACCTAGGATGTTTCTCCACGTTGATTCTGCAGTGTAATGGGTGTTCATCCAGTTTCGCCTCAATTGAACATATGTTTCACAACTGGTGAGGTCGCCAACTGAAGCTTAGGAAGTCTTTCTACAAATGAATTGGGATTTTTGTATGGTTGAGGAACATCGTTTCTCGGTATACTGTTGATCTTTTTAATTCTTACTCATTGCTATCTTCTTCCACTCTTATTTGGTTTCAAAAGCTTTCAATATAAGTGGTCTCAATGAAATTAATATCTTGTTATCATGAAGCCCTTTTCAATCTTATGGTTTTTATGCACAAGATGTTGGGACACTCCATGTGCACAGATTCCCCGTTCCCTTCATTTCATTATGAACTGCACCTTCTTTCATATTTGTTGGAACCTTGTTTTAGTTTGGGAGGTTCAGATCAACTTGCATCCGAATTCACATCACATTGAGTTATGTGTAGAGCAGAGTGTAAAAAATACAGTGGACTGATGAAGCTTAATAATTTTTGAAAATTCATCTTCACTTGAGGTCAGGAAATTATTCGAAGCCTTATCACACATAAGACCATATTAGCATATTAGCAATATTTGGTACTTAATGGTTGGTTTAGATTACACTATGGTGATTCAATTTTGAGTAAAATAATTAGTAAATCTATGCAGGAGTTTTAAAGTTATACAAAAATCTTTTTAAACTCAACCCTGGTTACATTGCTACTCAGTTGAGTGGGCACTTTTAATAAATGGATACTTCACAAAACCACTGCTCAATAAGAATTGCCTAGGTGTGCGCGCATTGAATTTCAAAATGAAAACCTCATGCTTTTTTGTTTCAGCACAGCACGCGCGTCAGGGCGCTCAGTGGTCTCAACCTATAGTTCCGACAACCTCGGCAGTTATCGTCCTCATACTACTTCGTCTCTATCTGTTTTGGAGACTCGCCCCAGCAGTGCGTTCGCCTTAAGTTATAGCCAAGTAATCCAAAGTACTGTTTCTATACGCAGAGGATCTAGTGTGACAAGACACTATAACCCATTCAGTGCATCGAACCGCGTTCTCGCTCACACGTTTCCTGCGAAGAACCTACCGGTGGTCACTCAAGGGATTTTCGTAGTGCTTGAGTGAGTACCGGTAAATTGAGTGAGTGACCTCCGGTCACTCACTCAATTTTTATAAATAGGTAATAGTAGCTAAAAACAGGTAAGATCGAGTTAATGATTGTTATTTTCAATGTTTGTTACTGCAGTTGACTTTAAATTTGAATTGAATAGTGAACTTCAGTTTAACCCATCGCAGAAAACGTGTTGAACGAATTTATAATTTTTCTAATACTAGCCAAGAACTTGAGGTGTGATGGCCTATAGCGATAATTGTATTCATGTAAATAAAATGGAATTTTCCCTTTATAGGTGTGGGTTATTTAATAAGAATTTGATGATATAATGAGAATTAATGCGTATGGATGAATAAGTGTAGAAGTTTTTTCAGTATCAAATTGAATGAATATTTTAACCATTGTGGTAGACTTGTTTAACTTAGCAAAGTTTCGGTTTCCTTTTTTTTCTCAAATGTGTGAAACAAAATTTTTTGCCTGTGTTTGCAAGTTTCTGGATTTATATAGAGACGTCCAAACTGGTGCTGAATAACTTTAGTTTTTACTTTCAGTCGTTCCTTTGCTACCTGCTCAGAACATGAGTTCTAACAACAAAGATAAGTCCTATATTTACATGCATCCATTTTATTTATGTGCAGCTACCAAAAATTTAATCAGAACATGAAGGATAAAATCTGGAATTTTCTTGCGTTTTCGAAATGAAATTGATGGATCTTTTTAAAGAAAGATATAACAACTACCGTGTTATTTCCGTGCGGAATATAAGTGATACTTTTACAGCTAATGGAATTATTTCAGACCTTGATGGACGCGGTCGTTTAATGAGCCTGTTTTCGATAAGTTCACAGTTTTGTCCATGAACTAGAACAAAACTTTCTTAGTTTGATAATTGAATGGGAATTCAAATTTTCACAACTATTGTATTTGGTTACACTAATGAAATATTTTGAACTAGTTGAAATGATTTGAAATTTGATTAATCTCAATGCCGTTGATTGTGTTGAGAATGAAATTTTGATTAGTCTCTTTCCTGGAATATCAGATGTTTCAAAACCATTATGATGGAGGAGTATTTACATAAACTTTTTTTGTGCCGAGTTCTGTACTTATTTAGTGCTGAATTTTGTTTTGAGGATTTCACATTCAATTTATCGACATAACAAAACTTTCCGAGGAGACTTAAACTTATTCATTAGATCCTCGAAAATTTGTTATTGTTGCAAGTTTACATACAAGTCATAGAATCTTCACCAAACGACATCGGTATCGTCACCAATGGCGGTCAACACATCACGAGTGACGGCCTTTTGACGCAGTGAAACCAATGAACATCGTTTGATGCAATGTAATGGAATTCCAGTTTTGTGTGGAAATCTCTTTATTTTTTATAGTTCAAAAGTAACACGATTACTTTCATGTTATATTCAAGTGGAATTTGATATTACCAGTTCTAATACAAGCTTCAATGTTTTCACTGTTTTGAAACGTAAAGTCTTATCTGAGATATTGTTAACTTAGGAAGAATGTGAGCCCATCATGAAGCTAAAAGTGATTATTAAAATTGTTTTCGTTTGTTTGAACATTTATGACATCATGAAGTAATATGCATGTAAATGTTGATTAATTGTATTTTCCATTTTATTTTTATTTTTATTAGTAAGAAACTTGAGCTGTGATCTGAGTCACAAACGTACAAACCTTTCAGTACACTACTTTAAAATAAATATTGCTGAAAATTTTCTCGAGTGAAAATGAAACTCTCACATTGTATTGACGTAGTAGTATGTAAACGAAAATTTCAGATGATAAGTTTTTAATAATTATTCCACAGTTTCAGAATATAGAGATTGATTCCTAGCGTTGTATGAGACCTTCACTTTTCGTCAAATTGAGGTAAATCAGATACAATTTCGTCTACTCCAATATTCTTTGGTTTTTGTAGAAAAGTGCGTTCAATTGTAAAAAAATTGAAGTTACTAGAATTATCTAATTTTATAGCGTCCATTGCCTTGAACTGTGATTAGTAATATGTGATGTTCTATTTTGTCGTGTATAAAATAGTGTTATTAAACTATATTGCCTTAGTTATTGAATGAGAATTCTTATGTGCCATAATTATGGTAGAATTCTCTTGGTTAATATAACTTCAGAAAAAATTTTCTCGATTGTAGCGTAAGACTTTCTCTAACTATGAGAGAACTCGTTATTTATGGACCTCAAAAGTGAAGAATATATTATATTCCGTTTCTCGAAAGTTCCTGGATTTATTTAATATTATCTCGGATTGATATTGTGCTACATCAGATTTATCTAAGCAGCGTCTCTTATTCATCAGTGGATTAACGTGAGTTCATGAAAAGATAATTTCGCCTGATCAACGAATTTACCTTAATGAACGATCTAACGTTGAAAAATGAGATTGAAGGAGCGTCTAGAAAACAAGCGATAACGCAGTGCATTTAACATGGTTGAGCGGTTATTTGAATCGAAACAACGATTCATCTAACAGAACGAAATCGTGCTGTTAATGTGACGTGTGAAATTTTATGGAGTTGTATTATCGGAATCATTACACTTCCTCCTGCAACTAGGTGACATATCATCGTAGCGTGGATCAAGGTAGCATGATAATGCCATGGTAAAAGCATGAGAAATGAGCAAGAAAATTCAGCAGAAACATGGATGGAGTCAAAGTAGAAACAACGATGGAAACGATAAAAATTGTGCAACAGAACGAGCGCAACATAAATTGAGATCTACGACACAAAATCTTCATTGTTTAGGATGTCTGAACTTGGTAGAGAATGAGCTTGGGAAAAATTTTAGCACGAAATTACGTTTGAGTAATCAAACATTCATAAATGTATCTTCACTTCGGCGGAACACTGACAGATCGGTTACATGAATGCAAAACGATATTTCACACTGTTGCTTGTAGTAATTGGTAGGATTCTTAATTGTAATGCACCTCTATTTTCTGCGGAACTAAAGTTAAGGATAAAATGTGCTAAAGTAGAGGTTCCCATGTGTGTCTTAAGTTTGCTGAGACTTCAGTACTAATTGTTCGAATGAATAGCATAAAGCTAATAGAGAAGGAAAAAAAAATTGTCAAGTGAATTTTTTTCTGTAAAGGGGGCGGATGTTAGAAAACATTCTATTTGGTGAATTTCTAGAGAATTCCACGAAACATTTCACTAGATTTCTTTTATTGTGTCATTTTATTATGTTTTGCTTCGCGTTTTTGTAGCATTCCGTAAGATTCGTTGACATCTTAGCGCACATAAAAAATCACGTATTCCAACAGCACCAGCGTGTCGCTTTAACATGTTGTGTGCCTGGGGGTTTGTATTTCACATGTGACTGAGTTTGTGCTGAAGTGTGTTGTGCTTAGCATAGATTTTGTGTGTGAGCATTTGGGTACGCCTGAACAAGAGAGTCGGTGTTCTTGACCACACACAGTGAAAAATGTATGGCCAAGCCAAACGGTCCTGTGTGGAGTCGTGGGAGACAGGATGTCGACTCAGCAGGACACCTAACACTCAGGCCTTAGAAAAACAAAGGGAAAAGATTTAGAGTCGAAATTCACGGAGAAAGATCTCAAGGGGTACTGAAAGAGGCTGGAGTCGACTATGTTCTCGTCAGAGGGGCTCATAGCCGATATAATGAGCAGGATACCCTAGGAGAGAAATTTCGAAGGGTAGAACCGCCAATGAAACAGGCATTTCGACTGAGAAGGAGGGTTTTGGACGAGTACTTCTGGAATCTCTGAAGAGCCTGATTGATCAAACACGAGGATAGAGGACAGCCCTCAATCACACTTAAATGTAGCTTATGGAATAGGTTTAGTCTTGCGCCGAGGACCATCGGAGAAAGTACGTGTTGTGTTACAAATAGGAGATGGTGAAAATAAAGTTATAATGAAAAATACACTCAGAAAATACGTGAGAACATATAGCGTGCGTCGAAATGTAATTTTACTTGTCAAAATTTAATTTAAATTTCTCTCTTTACATTGCAGAGAAAAAAAGTCTCACACAAAGACCTCTGTGGTCGAGACATTAGAACAGAGAAATAAAGATCAAACGTCATTGGGCGGGTGAGAGTTAGTTTTGTTTGTACAAGAAATGCTGTTCAAAATATATGTTTTTAAAAGGGAATGTCATTTAAAGTAAACACTGAATGTTTAAATGAGCAAAATTTTTGCAATCAAAGTAATGGGTAAATTTTGTAATCTTTGCAGGAGGGCGGTTCTTTGCAGTTCTAAATAGAAAATCATTGCTTTTAGTTGCATTTCAACATGAGGGGAACCTACATGAAGCTGGGAATACTGTCGTCGAAAGACATTTGCTGATCTGTGAATAGCTCAGAGGATTTGAACTAAAGCTGTGCTTAAGAATGCACCGTGTGATTTGAAGCTATGACCTTGTCCTGTGCTGTTGGAAACGTAATGATAAAATAGGTTTTATTCTATCATGTTTCGAGGTGTAGCTTACGTAAAAAGGGCTGGCCGGCCATCCAATTCCGTTGGTGGGGTTAGTGTGTTGCAAAGGGTAGTAGGTTTGAGGAATTGATATTTGCCACATTCCTTACAATATGTCCATTGTATGTTAGCTTTCTAAACGTGTTGGATGCCTCACTGCCGTAATTATAAAATTATGCGAAATTCACATGGTGTATAATATACCCAATGTCGGAAGCAACATCTCTCATCGTCACAGGGGCGCATAGAACCGCACTTGCGCAAGTGGTATTCCTTCACATCGGTGAGTACCGTCCTTGTTTAGTATATGTAACGTCCATTTTTTTTAATTCAATTATTCGTGTATTTTTAGTTTGCCTGCATTATTGTGTATTTCATGATTTCATGGAGGTATGCCAATTCCTCATTTCCGAGAATCCGGTTTCCTCGTTGATGTAAATTAATGAGGGAGCAGGACCCATGTCTCGTGACAAAAATAACCCATTTTTTCACGATTTTATGTCCATTATTTCGGTAATTGTGGCGAATATGGGAGAAAGTGTGCAAGACAACCCCTATTTATTTTTAAAAATACATAGGTGTGTCAAATTTCATAGATCTAGATCCCACAGCAAAAACGTGACGGCCATTTTCTTGATTCAGACTTGACGGTCCCCTTAAGTGTGAATGTATTGTAAGATCCAAAACTTCCAGTGCGATATTGTATGCCCCGTGAGGCGAGCCACGTGCAACCGGGAGCGATTATTTTACATATAATCCAGGGACGGCCCGCCACGATTTGTGTGTGCAAACCACCCGACCAGTGGAACTTCTAACCCCGAATTAAACGGGCTCTACAGCACACACATTTGCCTGACACCCATCTGGGGTCGGTAACGCTAGAAAAAAGGATAATTTAAAGGATAAACGGAACATAAAGGCAAAGGGCTCACCTGAACTTCGAAAAGTATGTTCAGGAGAACAATCTTCAATGCAGCCGGCTGCCGAGGACACAAGAGTCCCCTGTAGCGAGGGTCGGATTGCCGTAGAGCAGCGGCACACATAAGGAGGTGCGCACACGCTCACAGCTAGTTTAAATCTGTTGGGTCGGCCTTTGGCTGACCCGCTCGTCAGCTTCCCCGAATCCCTTGCTGTAGCTTGGGATTCGTTGCAAGAAGAGCAGACGAACATTTTTAGTTTGCATAAACATTTTTCGCCGAAGATGTGAGAAACCCTCGCTATTGCTCCGCTTAGTCTTAAATTACTTGCGTTATCAAATTTTAGGCTGATCAGGCGAATCACAGCCGACGAACTTTATTGCTGAAGGCTCTTAAATCTGCCTTATAAAGTCCGTTATGGACCTTAGTGTTCGAGCAATGGCTAGAATTTCGACAGATTCGAATCTGGTTTGAAGGTGGTTTAGAGGCGAATGGGGTGGAATATGCGCGGTTCTGAGCCGGTGAACGGCCGTCAGATAGGGCGGAACAAGGGCGATTTGTGTCCTAAAACGGGCACATTTAACCCTCAAACCGCGTGTATTCCAACTAAAAAACGCCTTGGAACCGAACCTTCCAACCAGCGATCCGCTCATAATTTTCAATTGAGAAGTACTGTTCTTGCTGACCGCTACCGTAGGGTAATTTTTGTGCAAAGTGCTTCAATACTTGAAAATAAAGATGCTGTGAGCACCATTTGTATTGACATTGCAATGCAGAAATCAATATACGAGTGTGAGCCTAGACAGGCCCGCCATACCTAATCCTTCCAGAAAAATTGTTGGCTGAACCTCATCCCCATGTCGTTTGTTGCATACAGTAAAAAGTAAACCACATTTTAATTATGATTGAGAATTTAGAGAGAAGAGCTTTATAGTCATCACATAAGATAAGATCAAGTTTGTATCGCCTTCTCTAAAGCTCAAAAAAGTATTAGAATGAACGACAGTGAGAGAATTGCAATTTTAAATTTGTTTTGCAACTTGACCTTGCGACAATTAATGCGTACATTAAGAGTGCTTCATTAACAGAGGGGACTCTTAAATAATAGATGCTTCTGTTTTCTATCATTCGATTATTTGATTTTGCAGCTACACAAAACTCTCGATTCCAATTAAGCTGTTCCACTAAGCCGTATAAGACCCGCTTTATTTAGCATGATTACTTAGTTTGTGTGCTTGAAAAGAACTGGACAGATAGTTCGACGAATTGAAGGGGTTAATAAATTTAGAATAGCAAAGAATATGTTATGAGCCAACGAAGTACATTTTTATCTACAATTTTCTTCTTATTGATGAAAGATGGGGCTGAACGATTGATTTAGTTGAGTGTCAAATTCAACTATTACGAATTAAAACAATTCGAACAATTACGAATTAAATTTAAGTTCTAACACCTGATAGAACTGGCTTTGAATGACTGTAGATTAATAATCTCAATATCCAAATTATCATGGACATTAAAAAGTCTCACTCCTAAAAAAACTTGTTTTTCCACACATTTGGAACATCAATACCTAACATCTTGTGTAAAACAAATTATTCTAGCCTCTTTGAGGTGTATTTTTGACGCACAAATCATACCTTGACTTTTTCTGCTTCATGTTAGGCAAGCCACTGAGGTTAGCTTCAAAGACCTGCCGAGTTTGGTCGAGTCTTCGTTCGGCACGGTGCCAGCTAGGCCAGATGGCTCTCCGATGCCAATTGGATGCAATATCAGAAATTCATTGGCGGTACCAAATTCTGACTCTGAATGCACTGGAATCTTTCTTTATGATTTAAGGTCATTTTACAGAAGTCTGCAATGTTCGGGAGCCTTGCTTGTCAAATAACTACGGTGTAATGTTTTCAACAGTTGTAAAATAATATAACATGAATAATAATTTTGCTGATGTGCATGACGTTTGGAATTCAGCATGTAAGAAAGCAAATTATATTATTTAAGGTAATATCTGCGCGGATAAAAATATTTGGGGAATTCGTTAGAATTGAACAATCATTGATCACAAAAGTTTTTTATGTTCTCTTTAGGCCAATAATCGCGGACACTTATTTAGAAGCCCGTTATTGGAGTTTTATTTAATTTTAATTTTAATTTAATTTAATTTTTAATTAAATTTAATTTAATTTAATTTAATTATTTTTCACATAAAACACTAAAACACTCTACGAAACGTCATTTACCAACTCCGCCACAAGTTTGTTGATAAATGGAGTTCTCATGCAAAGTTTCCAAAGTACTTTTTGACGAAAAATGCAAATTGGAGAAATTATTGGCCCATTTCGATGGTTTACTTATTACTTATTAGGTTGAACAGATTACTTATTAGGTAGAAATATTAGATGGACGAGAACTGCCGAATATCAGACTCTAAAACTGATTATCCAAGGGAATTGCGTTCCATGAAGTTGCGTCCCAGTATATTATACGTGATGCCTAATTGTTACGAAATACAATCCGAACAACAAAAAAAATATCACTCTATTGTGGGCAGTCGTGAAGCTGTGCGTTGTGGCAAGAATACTGTGAAAAAAATGCTTGCAATATATTGAAATAGTAAATTAGGCATAATGAGGAAGAAATTTACATCAAAATTCAAATAAATTTGTTATTTTGAAAACCTGTTACCGTAAAATTTCCTAATGTTCATTGCAAGACTTCACGCAAAGTAAGTGTATACTGTAAAAAAATCATTTTCAGTCCATTAGAATAATATTCCGAGTTAACCATATATCTTCCTTCCATTATGATACGAAATGCTTTTCATGGAAGTTAATAAACGATAAATGTACAAGTCAATCTTCATTCTACCTGTTCAACCACTATTCATTGAATTGTGTCAGAAAACGTGTATTAATTGAACGCTGAATTTACTGATAAGTACAAGAAACACGCAATTACATTCAGTAAGCACTGTACGATCAACACTAACTCTATAACATATTTCTAAGTTTGAGGTCTCATTTCTTTGGAAATTGTATTAAAGCAATGGCGTTAACTTTTCTCATAAACAGCTCATGATTTAGTGACTTCGTAGACATTATGGAAACGATGATATTAGAGGCATTGTAAAAAATTAAACACTTAGATTGATTCGATAGCATTCAACCGACAACATTGGAAATTAATCAGCAGTATGTGTTAATCAAGTATAAAGATAGACCTGATTTCAAACGTTTAGATGACATTTTTGATCATATTATACCGATATAGGATATGAAAATGAGAAAACAGATGATGCATTTTTGACATGACATCAAAGGGCGCAAAGCCCCGCCCACATACGGCCACCACAAAGTATGCAACGCACAAATAATCGCGAGCACTGATCCAAGAGGACGAACGATGTAAATAATTCATCATCAGTAGGTAGTTATCAGTGAAAATTAGCAGTGTAGTAACAGAGGGCAGACAGAGCAAGGCGCTGAGGACCAAAATGAGGCAAGTATAGCAGATTGAAAAAAATTTACGAAGTTTTTAGCAATGATTGTAAATTGCCGGAAGTTTAAATCACGAATGGATACTCAAATACCAATGACATGTGTAATTAGCTAGTAGCGAGGGGAACTGCACCAGAAGTAGGCTAACGATTAAAGACTGGGAATGAAAAAATACTGATGCAGGTATTAAAAAGGTTAAGAGTGAGAAAAATTAAAGCAGCGAGAGAAAAAGGGAAGGAAAGGTAGAGGCAGTGGAGAGATAGGAAGAGGTACTGGAGAAATGAGGAAAGTCAGTGAGAGAGAGGGGAAGAGGCAGTGGGGGAGATATGGTGAGGCAGTGGGAGAGAACGGAAGAGCAAGTTGGTGAGAAATTGTATGTTAATGTGAACGACGCTTACACACTAGTTCGCTGAAAATTTACAAGCCCATTGATGTGGTTTATGCTCCCCTGATTTTGTCTGCACCATGCCCTATTTTCCTTTCTGGTAGTCTATCCTTTGTGAGCATGTACAATAGAAACATCTTGATATGTGAAATGTTTCGCCACATCATTTCGTCATTTTTCGCATCCTGAGTTCAGTAACAATTTCTCTCAACAATATTTCAATTATATATATTTGTAAATACATGTACCAGAGCAACTAACATAGCCGACACTTTTCATGGGTTGGTACAAATTTGTCTTTGTTATAAAATTTCAGGTATACTTTTTTAGTAAGGAAAGATTTTTAATTCAAGTCATGAAGTCACTTCAATTTTTTGCTTATCTGACTGACCCGATCCATAGATGCTTAAAATCCGAATTTCACAGAAAAATAAATGGTATTATCAAGCTAACCAAAAAATATCTGTTCGTTTCTAAACGAAAAATAAAATGGCTTCACAGTATGTTAACCTTACATTTAGTCTTCGAAGTAATCACCATCGGCATCCAGCACCTTCAGTCAACCTGTCTACAGCTGTTCAATCCCTTAGCGATAAAACTAGGAGGTTTTGGACGCAAAGAATTCGGTGAGGGTTTGGCGCAAGTCTGTTTCATTGGTGGATTTCCCCCAAAGATGATAATAAAGGGCATAGAAGGAGCGTAAATCGGATGGCGCAAAGTCAGGTGTATAACATGGATGGCACAAATTCTCCTGTCTAAGTTGCTGTATGACATCCCTGACCACTTGCGCCACATGCGGCCAGGTGTTGCCATTGAGTTAAAGCACATCTTTGCGATTACCCCTGGCTCCTTCTGGCGCAATGCCTGTTGCACACATTCCAATTGCTACGAGTATAGGTCTCCAGTGACCTTTTTGGCCATTCATAGCATCGTATAATGAACCAGTTGACTACTTGTCCACCAGACACTAAGCACAATCTTGCGTGGTTGCATAGACGGTCTTGCGGTGTGTAGGACAGCTTTCTGAGGTGACAACCAGTCTCTGGAACACTTGGGATTTTCGTACAGAACTCACTTTACATCACCGGTAAACACTCGATTGAAAAAGAATGCGGTACGGTGGTAGAAAACAGCGGTACGCAGGCTGCCACTCGCTGTCTCTTGTGGTCCTCCAATAGAGTGTGCGAAACCCACTTGCTCAGTTTGTAGGTCTTATCTAGGCGGAGCATGTGAAGTTTAACTGTTTAATAGGAAACGCTCAACTGTCATGTAAGTTCAGCACTCGTTAGACCACAGTCCTATTCAATGCCCGAATTCAGGACTCCGTTATTTAAAACCTGTAGTCGTCCACTGCGAGGCTCATCACGGAGGGACAAATCTCCCGACTTTAATTTTTTAAGCCAACGCCTTGCAGTACGTTCATTCACAGCACAAACCTCAAAGCTTCGCATATGCGGCGACTTGATGCAGCTGCTGATAAGCTCACCTTGAAGTCGTAAAGCAAAAAGCCCCGAAGGAGATCTGCAGACACTTCCATTATTCTTCACTGCTGTCCGGCTTATAACTGATGGCCAAGCACGATGCGCGTTTTTTTTACGTCTGATGTTCCTACTTTCGGCTGTCCGAATCTGAAAACAAATGCTACACGCATTGCATATATATTTAAATTTCAATCAATGGCCAATCAAAAAACGGAAAGAGCTATTTTGATTACCTTATATTATTGTTGATAATTTTTCGAAATGAGCGCTTACTAAATACTGACCTTATTAGTTACTATCAGTGACAGCTAAAAATGAAGTTCAAACAAGTCTAAAAAAAACCGCTTGATTTGGATTACTGAATATTACTTCATCGTTTACAAATTTGCTGAAAATAGAGCATGAAAAGAATGTTTAACACGTTCCCCGCGTATTCGGCCATTTGTAGGTAAATTGCTCTCATTACCGGTGTAAACCAAAAACATTTCATCTGGTTCTTAACTTTTTTTTTAAATAACTTATCATACGAGGTTAAATGTATTCCTCAATTGTATTTTTCATATTTCTTTGAAAGTATAAAATGCATACAAGCAACAAAGTCTATTTCCCAACTTTGCTTCTTACAACCTAACCAAACCAATCGTTATTAACCGCGGAAACCAGGTGAACGTATTGCGGTATACCTATCAAGTCTCTTCACATTGTACTTTGATTCTACGGCAGCGAATGTTCAGTGGTCTTTATATTATGCAATTATTATTTACGATTCTCTAGTCATAAAAGAGGTGATGTTAAGGGAGCGATGAAGGTCAGATTCGAAATATTAGTTTAGGTCTCTCTTAAAAAAAATTCAACAAATATAGGAAACCACACAGTACGCAGTTAAAGGGACACATAATTCATGTTTAAGGTATCTCCTCACCTTACCTCACCAGGTAGTAGAAACAGTAGGTTTGGAAGTGTACCAGCTGGATGACGATCGAAGTAATGTATCTGTGTAGTTTCCCGATGAAGCCCTAATCTGAAGAACGGAAGCCACTTTTTTAACTTCTGGGTCGTTTTCTTCCACCTTTTCTCGAGTTTGCGTCGGGTTACATCCCGTCTTTAAGAAGTCCGGTCCTTCGTTCCAAAGCGACGAGGTCTTTAAGTTCTCGACCTTGGCGCCTCTGCTGAAAATATCTGACGGATTCTGGCTAGAAGGAGCGTACATCCACTCATTCGCTTCTAAAAAAACTGCGAATGTAGGACACTTTAATGCTCACAAATCTTTGAAATCTCTTTGTCTCATTTTTGAGATAACCGAGAACCGTTCCTGAGTCACACCAAAAGGTCTGCGAATGAAACGACAAGTGGCACAGAGTTGCGAGATATCTACATGAATTTTAGGCCAAATTTTACCAGGAAAAGGCAAAAAAGGGCCAAATTTATTTATAGGTAAACTAATATAGCAGGTAGATACTTTAAAAGTTTCATTTTTCTGCTTGCTATTCAAAATTTTAAATACAAAGGAAAAGTAGACCTAATTTACACTATTCTTCAATAAATAACATAAACTTTTTTGACTCTTCAATATCAGCAGACGTTTGCGAGGTAGAAACTGCGCTGGAGAGCTAGGTCCTTGATTTCCGTTGATATAAGATGCTCGATTTGAGATAAGCTTGAATTCTGTAGGCCACTTTGAAGTCCTTACAACAAAGAAAACTATTGTTGAGATATGCCCGGATTCACACTTTTGCATCTAGCTTTCTAGTTCGTAATCTAATGTTGGACTCTGTTTTGACCGCTGTCAACAAAGAGAACATTCTTTCAACTAATAGCATTGCTGGTGGGTGTCACCAGGCAATGAGCGCACAACCTGAGAGCTCTTTAAAGTTTTAGGGACTGTGTATTCTAAGCCAAAACTGCATAGTGCCTTAAGGAATCACATCACTCTTAAAATGATTTCCTGCTTCCAGTCAATGATACTAATTCACTAATGTTGATACAATCCTGAGCTAAATGCAGCCTGTGAAAATCTGCAAATTCTCCTTTGATTACTTGATATCATATTCGTAAAGGATTTAGTAATGTTCAACAGGATCTAGCTGATCCTGTTGCTCTGCGTTCAACTGTCGCGTTTCAGTTTTACGCCTTGTGCGCCTCAAGAACCGAAAATGACGAAAAAAGCCAGAAAAAGGCCAATTTTAATAAAAAGGCCAACCTTGAAATTTCGAAGCCAAACGCTTGCAAATAAGCCAGATTTTTGATATTTGGCCTTAAAAAGGCCAATATGACAACCCTGAAGTGGCATTTTCTCCGCAAGACACTCGCCACATCAAACGCGATCTTCGCACCTCCTAGTTCAATCCTGGGAATAGTTCGCAGTGCTCCTCGACTGAGTGGAGGCAGACGAGACTTGGCTAGAACTGGAGAACTCACGACAATAGAGCTTGGCGTAACAAACCTTATATACGCGACAGTGCCGTAGGCAGTCTCACCGCCGTCACAAAATACGTGAAGTTCGATTGACTTAAAATCGTCTTCGAGCACCTCCAGCCTTAAGCATCGGGGAATTTTGTACCGAGACATTTTATTCATGTCCGGTGTCCAAGCTCGCCACGCAAGGCACAATTTATGAGGCAAAGGATCATCCCAGCCCACTCTTTCTCGGCACGCTTCCTAGAAAATTCGCCTACCCAACATAATTACAATTGCGAGTAATCCAAGTGGATCGTACAATGAGGCTACTACACTCAAGACACTTCTTTGCGTGAAGGAAATATCCCCGGCTTCGAATTCGCTCATGAAGTTATCATCAACAGCATCCCACAGTAATCCTGAGGTCTTACATGATCGATCACATTCGGAATCCAAGGCAATTTGACGTATCGCTGTCTCTCGCGGAAAACTTTCGAAAAATTTAACTGAATTGCTATTAAAACCGGTTAAGTTGAACCCTGCTGCTGACAAAACCATTTTTACTTCCTTTGCCAGAGCTATTGCACAAGATTCCTCGGAAATAGACTTCAACAAGTCATCCACACCAAAATTATGCAAAATGGTCTGTCTAGCGACAAAGTTTCCTGCGTACTCATGCTCAGCTCTCTTAAGTGCAAAATTTGCGACAGTCGGGAACTCTTCGCACCAAACACTTGAACTCGCAACCGGTACTCTCTAACAGTACCAGACGAGTCTAGCCAGAAAAACCGCAAGAAATTCGAATGTTCGGCTGGAACTCGAACTTGAAAGAACATTTTTTCATTTTCTGCGGCAGAAGCGTATGAATCATTTCTGAATCTAAGCAAGACTCTCAAGAGATTATTTGCCAAATCAGGAACCTGCATTAACTTTTCGTTCATACATACTTCATTAAATTTCAAGGAACAGTCAAAAGCTACGCTAACTTTCTTCTTTTGCTTATGAAAAACAGCATGATGAGTAAGGTACCAAATATTTTCGATATCAATTTCTAACTCTTTCTCAGACACCTTCTCAGCGTAACCCTTCTCAATGATATAATCAATGAAACACTTGTGTTCAGAATAAAGATCATCGTTTCTTTCTAATTTCCTCCGCAAGGACACGAACCTAGCAAAAACCTGCTTCCTATGATTAGGCATTTTTGTATTTTCACAGACGAAAGGCAGGGGAATTTCATTTGACCGTAATCGAGAGACCTCGTTCCAAACTGAACAGTCCGCAATCATCTTTTATCCTCGAGTGAAGATGAAAGTCCATCTGTAAAGTCGGTGAAATCTCGAGCGAACAACTTATCTATGTTCAATTCAATATCGACAGGATACGTCGAGACCCTGTTATAAACCACGGAGCTTACCTCCCTACCTACAGGACCATTTAGAGCCCAACCTAGCCAATGCAGGGTTCGTTCCAAGCGCCTTGCACAATAGCCAAAGTCTTAATTAAGCCTGGTGCGTTCATACCAATCAGAACTCCTATTTCTATATCTGTGAAATCGAACAGCACGTCAGACAAGCTTGAAAGTTTGTCAAAGTTGCTAGAATTAGGAACATCGCTCCTAGTAAACGGCCATTGGGCAACAAATTTAGTGAACAAAGAGGAGATCTCTGTTGATTTGTTTCGATACAGTCAGATATAATCAGGCCCGAGATTACCTTCGTTTCAAAACACTTCCCCTAATTCTCCATAGTAGTCAGCAAAATGCTAGCTCTTTCACCATCTATATCTAACCGTTCTAACAGATCTTCTCTGATTCAGCAATCAGAGGTATGAGTATCCAGAGCAACATTTACAGCCACTTCAACCTTTCCAATCTTGCCCCTTATCACAGCAGGAACAACGGGGCACATCACCTTACGAGTTGCAGCTCCGGCCTCAGCGACGACACTGGCGGTCACAGATGTTGAAGGACTCCAATCGCCATCGAACAATACGCAGTTTGCGGATTGTTCTTCCAAAGGGCTGCCGAGAACCTCGCGTCTCATGGGGACAGGCTGCGGCGGCGAGAAACTTTCCTTCGAGAAGTGCATTACTGTTGGGTGGCCTTTTCTGCACCAGGTACATACTTCCCTTCTCCGACAGGTTTCAGAAGTGTGACCTGTCCGCAAACAACCGAAACACAAGCCACTTCTGCGCACAAAATCCCTCTTATCGTTGGAGGTTTAAGCTTTAAAAACATGCTCTTTAGAATGGCGTGATTCTTTGCCCTACAACAGACGCATATCGTAGCAGGTATGCTACTTTCAGGAGGGGGCGCGTCGAAAACGCCATCAGGCCGTCCTGCCGTAGTGACGACTTTGTTTTGTTTATTTTCTTTAAATTTCTTTCTTCGGTCAGCATCTGAAATTTCGCCGTAGATTGGTTGCTAAAGCAGGGCCACCTCTTCTTGCAGGAACTCTACTAAATCAGCGAATTCTACAGATTTTCTAAACTTATGTTTATTGTGTGTTTTCCGACGAATCTGCTCTCTCATCTTGTAAGGCAGTTCCAACACAAGGTTCATAATTTCTCTTTGGCTATTTATCTGGTTGCCGGGAGATGAACTATCTATGAAATTGTGACACTGATGGAGGTAAATAGCCAGTTCTTGAAGAACTTCCACATTTTCGTAGTTTATAGAAGGCCAGTTGGACAAAGTCCTTAAATACGCTTGAGCTACAAGATGTTCGTTCCCATACTCGCGCTCCAAAAGCGCTCTGGCTCTCTTGCACGCAACTTGAACCTCACCGTGTGCGCAGCTCTTCACCAGTTTTTGAGCCTGACCCGCAGTGAACTGCCCCAGATACGAAAACTTATCGGCATCGTTATGACACTTTGCTTCTATAATCCTTTCGAAGTCCTGATGAAGATTTTGCTTTGTGTAATATTTTCTCCCATGAAAGTTTCCAGGCGTTTTTTAGAAAGAGCACTCTCTTCTTGGTTTCTGGCGAGTCTTAGAGAAATCTCATTTTGGCACGATAACACTTTCAAAATTTCGTTTTCTGAACATAAATTTCCATGCATATCCCTAGAACACGTTACTCTGGCGTCCCGATTCATTTGATTGAGAGCTGCAACCACTTGCGAAGGGCGACTCAATTTTGTTTTCTTCTTCAGGTATTCTATTTTCTAGTTCAGATTTCTCGATTTCAATTTTTCGTTTTTCATTGTTCAGTTGAAATTCTCTTTTCTCTATTTCTCTTTCCTTCTCCAGCATTTCCTTCTAGCGTGCTGACTTACTTGTCTTTATAAACTTGACTGACTTCCAAGTTTGGTGGGCGATGCACTGCGCTCTAGCTTCACCAGGGTGTAAAAATTTCTCCATTCTGGCTCGAAAAACTTTAATTTGATCTTTGTGCGGCACCAGCCAGTTATCAAGTTCATCACTGTTACAGGCTTCGTATACCTCAACTTTCAAGAAGGACTGAGTGAAAAGCTTACAGATAAAATCAGGATCGGGAGGATCGTTACGCAAGATCTCTTCAATTTGCTGCCTTTTCTTCGTGATGGACGCTAGTTTGGCTGCCGGTATAGCTTCATGAGGTGGCGTAAGAGACATAGGCATGGTTCACGAGAAAAATCGTTGATTGCAAACCATTGGAAGAGCGCGGCACGCAGCACCTTTTGTACTGTTATTATTTCGATACTGTTAAGAACCTCATGGTTCTTTGGGTGCGGATAGGGTATTCGAAAACGCGCAGGGTCATCGGTTTCTGTAACAATATACTACATACACACTTAGGGTCTAGCTATATAAACACTGTTAATTGCACTTGAACATCACCAAGTTCACATGTTATGCAATTAATAAACTAAATAAACACAACTAACGAAAATGCTAAAACCTGTAAAAACCTGAGTGTGAAATTTTCAAATTTTCAAATACACAATATAAATTTAGGGATTATTGCACGGTATGAAATATTTTGTGACGCAATAGCAGAAAATATTAAAACCTAACCGAATTATTAGCTCATTTCGACATACTCTTCCGTGTCTAGACAGCAAGAGAAATACCTTGAGCCCACGCAGGTTTTAACGTGCCATAGACTAAGATAAAGCTCAGGCTAAATGTGCCTACCCCACGCGCATGAGCTTCGCTAACATTACCATAACAAAAAACATTTCATTTCAACAAAAAGAAGGCCTACCTAACTCTCAGCTTGCGCCCACTCATTTTCCCCCTGGTAGCGCTAATTCCCATAGATACAATAGTTGTATCCCCATGAGGGGACTTCCATGGGTTATGTGATGCTGTTCTCTACTTGTAGTCGCATATATAAAAGTTTTATGGAGTACTAGAAATAACATGCTATCGTCGAAGGAAATCCTGTTGGAACTTCCTAGAGTGTAAAATTTTCAAATTTAGGAGAGTTATGTTAGCTTACACATCCAAATTGTCACTACTAGATTAGATTATTAGTTAGTTTAAGCCTCCCTATCCTCAACAAATGAGATCCAAAGAGAGGAAGGAAAAAGTCACCATTTAGTATGGAGTTAAGGGAACGTGGAATCTATGCGGAAAGGGCATAGATGCAGCAAGATGAGAAAGAAGTTCATGAAACAAGATCAAAGTTGAAAAAGAAAGTAGTAGGTGCTAAAAACAGGACAGTAGTGAACCGAAAAAAGATGGCCCGTAACAAAACAAAACCTATTTTATTTCAACAAAAAAGGAAGCCTACCTAACGTTTAGCTCGGGCCCTCACATAGTCCCCCTGGGAGTGCTAATTCCCATAGATACAATAGTTGTATCCCCCTGAGGGGTGTCACTACTAGAAACAGAAGCTAATGAACAGCAGGCCTCTTCTATCGGACCAAATACTCGGAATTAATTTACATATTGCAAGGCAGAACTCCATGTGTAACTTTGGACGTGAGCTAATCGCATCTACAAAATAGGGCAACAATCAACTTTTAATTGATGTTCACATTTAGATTCAATTATCTCTAACTTATCCCCCCCCCCCCAGCTGCATAGAGCTTTCACAATAATGAGCTGGAAATATTTAGTAAGACAATATTCATTTGCAATCAATGGTATGAACAGAGTGTGACACTGACAAACTGACTCATTGGGACTGGAATTCAATGTGGCTTGTTTTATTGAAAAATCTAACTACACTACCATTATTATTACTATCGTAATTCCCTGCTTAGGTCTCCCTAACTACCAAAAAGCATCAAGATAGGAAAAAACATCTAGTATGAAAAGAAGGGTATGAGAAATCTACCCACACATTTCCATGCACATAGAAACAACGATTAAAGGGAGTTAACGAAACATGATAAACACTGAATAAGAAAATAATGGTGCTGAAAACATAACTGTCTATTGGAGAAAAAGATAGTGAGTGAATAAACAAAACTTATTCTATTTAATTCTCATATATGCAATTGTTATTTCCCTTGATGGAGACTGAGAAATCAATTGAAAGTAAAATTATTTTGGAATACTCACAGCATTTGGGTGAACTCTTTTGTTGCCATGAGGGTCAGAGAACGTGGAGTTGATTGTTCTTCATCAGAGCTGCTCTGGTGTTCTGTGAAAAAAAGGGCCCGTAGAATTTGTTGAAAACGATTAAGAGAAACATGACAAGGAAAACTGAGAAGAACGCCTAAAAATTTTATTTTAATTCTCTGAACAAAATAAATTGAGAACAAGAAACCAATCTCATAATTCATGGCATGAAACTGTACTATACAATATAATTATATCACCTACATGAACCCAAGACTTGTGTCCATTATGTGAACAGAGAATGCGGATTCAAATTCAGTTTAATTCTAAAGATTCAGTATAGGGTTTGCTAGAAGTAAAATTGTTATTTATCTTTGTTCAAGACTCCCTAGGCACAACAAATAATATCTAAATAATTTATTATTCATGTTTAAGACTCATTAGCTACAACAAATACTATCTCAAGAGAGGGACAATGAATGGATCATTTAGTATGGACACATTCACAGGCAATATATCCATGAATTGTGTTCCCACACAGGACAACCAAATTCATAGACACAGCACGCCTAGTCAGGAAAGAAGCTCAAACAAGAAAACAGTTTGAAAATCAAGCAGTCAGAGCTGAAAAAAGTATTCTTGTAAATCATAGGAGTAGGTCCTTACTTGAAAATGAACGAATTAAATTCAGTTGAAAAAATGGGCTACCTAATCATTGCCTCAATAATCTACTTCCCATAGTACGATAGGTGTCCCCCTGAGGGAACTAGCTTTGAAGTAGTTTTTAAAATTCTACTAATATTTTTTCTCAGGTGAAATGAATTATTGAGATCTTAGAACATGAAATGTGTTGGCATGTACCTGAAGTTACAACAGAAATCGGCTGGAAGACAGAAGTATCTACTTTCTACTTCTTGAAGCGTGGACTCCGCCGTGAGCTTCCTATTCTTCTCTTTTGTTTAATTGGAGTCCTTAGGCATTCCTGAGTAATGAATGTTGGAGTGGCACTGGGAGACACACGGCGGCGTCTTCGCATTTGATTTCCTCACCCTCTGAAGCTGTAGACGTTGAATTACCATAGAGCATTTTCTTCTCTGTTCTCTTATAGTTATCTACAAAAGAGGACTACAAGTAAAAATGTAGACCCCTGAACAGAGACAGGGGAACAGTTAATCTCATAAAATAAAATGGTGTGTGTATATCTACAATTCAGTTCAATATTATTTTTAGTTACCCTATGTATACAATGAAATTAATTCCAGCATTGGTCTACAAAACTATGATTCCTGTTATGCAGAGATACTGCAGCAACCTTCAAACCTCATGCAAATGAATAGATTATGAAGAGGGTAGAAGAAATGTGTAGGCTCAAGTTTATTTAGATCTCTATGAAATTGCATGAATGACGTCTTATTTTATACGCACAAATGATAACCAAAGAAGTGTATTTTTAAAGCTTAACTGTATAATCCAGACTCTTCAAAAATTGAACTACTACCTCAGTATTGTGATTTTAAATTTGTACTATCGTAAAAGAGAATAAATCTTTGACTTTCTCTCTGTGAACTGTTTAATCCTAGTTGAGGATCTCATAAAAAATGCAAGTCATGAGTGTCACAAAATATGGAATACTTGTATTCTGTACAGGTCATAACTCAAGATTGTCAATCAAACAATTCAAGTCACATATCATCTGTACGTATAAAAATATATGTATACTGAGAACAAAAAATATATGCATAAGTTCATGAGAAGGTAATTTTCATATCAGCTCAAATGACAAATTGGTGCACTCACCTAATATTATGTGTAATTAATGGATTATAACCAAACATTAGACAAATTGCAAGACGATGGAAAGAAGGCACGTACCAGAAGATGTCACAACTTCGCGGACTTCGTGTCTTGACCAGGCAGTTTCTATTTCATCTCGATTCTTTGCTCGCATTATGACATCTCCCGCATTTGGCCAAGCCTCACAAATTCCTTCTTATGTTGAAGACAACCATTTAGTTGACACTACTTGCCAAGAGTCATCTTCAAAGAAAATTTCACTAATATTTCAGACATTATAGGAATGATTTACCTGCAGGGTACATGTTGAATATAATTAAAGAACATGACATACGAATTTAGATTGGCAGTATAAGTTTTCAATACCCCTACCTCAGTTGGGTGACCAATGAACAAGCACCAATAAATAGTTTCATTGCAACCCAGATGCATCATTCATAAACTAGGTAGGGAGAAACTTAAAATTAACTGAATGTGCTTGTTCATCAGCTGGATGGGGAATAACATTTTATATTACAGCTTCAAGCACTGAAAAACGTTCCATTAGAAAACTAAATGCAAAATAAAAGCAGAGAAAAGAACTAAAGAATTTCCTTGCATTACTGATGGGGTTCAGAAACAAGCTACATCATTTTTAGTTGGTGTCATTAACTACCAAAAAAGTTTTTTACAATGAACTATACCATCAAATGATACAGATAGGGTATACTGTTGCACGGGACTCAATGCGCAGAACTCCAGATCTTGAAAAACATTTCATACCTGAGAATAGTTGAAAACAGTTAAACAAGCCAACATCAACACCAAAAACTGAATAAAATACATCCATCATGAAGTGGCAAAACAACAACTAATTACAAGATAAAATGCCACAGCCGCAGATTTCTATGGGACCCCGTAGGAGTGCTAAGTCCCAAAGGTGCAAGAGTTATTCCACGCAGAGCTATTTTTTGGCCACGATACATATTTACAGCAAGCAATTTTTCATACAAAACTCAAAGTTTTGGTTATCACAAGCGTTCTTCTCTATTCTTGTTAGCACTGATACAAAGCACTGTAAAGAGCAAGTTGGTATCATTTTGTCTGAAGGTTATTATACAATTAGACTTATTATTATTGTGAAAATACAAAACTCATTGTGATGTCAATACATGTTTGTACGAAGAAAACATTTTTTGGCCACTCTGTAACACATGTGCTACAATATCATATTCATTTTTCTTAAGAGAATGTTGCAGAAAAATTATCATTAATATTAGGCACAAATTTTATTATTACTATGTAAGAACGTTTTAGCCTCTCTTTCCCAAGACAAAGATGTTCAAAGAGAGGAAGGATGAGGGCATCATTTAGTATACAGTTGAGGCAACGTAGAGTCTAGGTATAGGGTGCATAGAAACAGTAAGCCAAGAAAGAAGTTCATGAAAAAAGAAAAGATGAAGAAGAAAGTAATAGGTGCTGAAAAACCGGACAACAGAGAACAGAAAAAATGGTCCGTAACAAAGTAAAAACCTATTCTATATCAACAAAAAGAGAGCCTACCTAACCTTTAGCTCGGGCCCTCACATTATCCCCTGGGAGCGCTAATTCTCTTAGATAAAATTAAGCTAATTGCAAAGAATATTGATTTGAAAGACGTTTTTGTTAAAAACGAACGTTTCGACCCCTCAAGTCATCATCAGCGGATGTCTGAAAAAATACACGGAAAAATATCCATTCATAAATTGAAGAAAAACTACGCAAAAAAATAACGGTAAAACGTTAAACAGAAGCTTTTTTTAAGGGGTTTGAAGATTGCTAATCGTTTAGATCGGGTTTTTAGCGGCTAATGAAGGAGAATTCGATAATATGTAAATCAGTGACTGAGTTAGTTGGTCAGAACCAACTGAGTTAGTTCTGAAACTCCTACCAATATGCTCACATACTCTACATCTTAGTGCGCGTGTGGTAGAACCAACATGCACAGACACACAGAATGGGCAACAATATTTGAACACAATAGAGGAGAGCATAGACACAGGTAGTTTATCCTTGAATGAAAACAGAGCGAGCACCGATTCTAAAATTGTTCACTTATATAATCTGGAGGTCAACACGTAGAATATTTCATTGGAAGAGAGCGTAGTTCCTTCTTCAGCTTCTCGGACTGAAAACCAAAGAACGGCATAGACACGTATAGTTTTTTTTCTCTACTGTCGGCCGCATCGTAGCAGAATTAATTTGGTTTCTATCAGTTGCCGAATACATCTATTAAGTAAGTGAAGCGGATAGCCATTGTTCAAAATAAATTGTTTAAGAAATTCAAGCTCATTATGCAGTGATAAATAATTGAAATTTATTTCATATGCCCGGAACAATAACGTCTTGATACTATTGATTTTAAATTTTAACGGATAAAAAATGAAGAAACTTTAACCCATGCCAGTAAACGTCTCTTTCCTATAAACAGAAGAGCAAAAGGTGTTATTTGTGCGCTGTATCAAAAAATCTAAAAAAGGTAATTTATTATCAGCTTCAGTTTCCATGGTGAACTTAATACAAGCATGGTTTGTCTTGAGGTAGTCAAAAAATGAGCTAGCATGTGTTGGATAACGAAATAAAACGAAGGTGTCATCAACGTACTTACGATAAAATACTGGCTTAAAAGGAACACGGCACTTTGAGAGCCAACTTCGTTCGTGGTACGACATAAAAACATTAGCAAAAGTTGGCCCCAAGGGCCGCCCCATGCCTAACCCTTCCGTTTGCTTATAAAATTTGCCATTGAAAAAATGAAACGAATGCCGAACAGCAAGGGACAACAATGTTTTGAAAACACTTCTGCTCATGTTATGTACGGTATTTTCTACATTAAACAAGTGCTGCAACAAATGTCAATGGTTTCGGTCAATGGAATATTGGTGAATGAATTTTCGACATCAAATGAACAGCTTGTCGGCGATGTGAACAGTGGAGATCTCTTTAGCAAATGACTATGAATTAAGTACACTGCATTCGTTGGTAGCCAATGGGTTCAAAATTGGCACTAAATATTTTGCAATAGGATAAGAAAGAGTTTAATATGCTGCAAATATTGGTCTCAATTGAAATTTTGTTGCAAAGTCGGCCTTATGCATCTTAGGTAGCCCGTGCAGAATTCCAGGACCGAAAGCACCGACGTACAGATTATTATATACTGCTTGAGAGATAACAGAAGAATTACTCAGTTTCCTAAGGAAATTATTGATTTTATCCTCAATCCGTAGCACATAATTGTGAATAAGGTCGATGATTTCTTGAAATTTACTGCGATCGGATATAATTTTGAGAAATCCCTCTTGATACCGTGACTTGTCCAGCAAGAAAACACCCCCTACCCTTGTCTGGTCTTGTCACAACCACATCCTTGTTCCTAGCTAACGATTTCAGAAGAGTTATATCCTGATTTCCAAAAACGGATACAAATATTATTTTTTTTCCGTTACAGTTTAAAATCAAAAGGATCAAAACGTTTTTGTTCCGGGCATATGAAATTAGTTCCAATTATTTATCACTGCATAATGAGCTAGAATTTTTAACACAATTCTTTTTGAACAATGACTATCAGCTTCAATTGCTCAATAGATAGAAACCAAATGTATTTCTGCTACGATGCCGCCGACAGAAGAGAAAAAGAAACTTTGTGTGTCGATGCCGTTCCATGATTTTCAGTCCGAGAATTTGAAGAAGGAACTACGCTCTCTTACAATGAAATATTGTGCGTGTGTTGACCTCCAGATTATGTTAGTGAACAATTTTAGAATCGGTTCTCTGTTTTCATTCATGGTTAAACTACCTGTGTCTATGCTCTCCTCTATTGTGTTTATATATTGTCGCCCATTGTGTGGGTCTATGTATGTTGGTTCTACCATACGAGCACTAAGATGTAGAGTATTTGAGTATATTGGTAGGAGTTTCAGAACCGGTAATCCACTACGCAAGCCACCCCACTCAGCTATACGGTTTCATTCAGATCAGTGTAAATCTCCAGTTCTACAGCAAGACTTTTTCATCTTAAGTTCTGCTAACTCAGTCACTGATTTACGTATTATCGAATCCCTCTTCATTAGCCGCTTGAACCCCATCTAAATGATATGCAATGTCACACCCCTTAAAATTGGTCAAGTTTAACCTTTTACCGTTATTTTTTGTGTAGTTATACTTCAATTTATGAATGTATATTTTTCCGTGTATTTCTTCAGACATTCGCTGATGATGTCCTTAGGGGTCGAAACGTTCGTTTTTAACAAAAATGTCTTTTAAATCAATAGTCATTGCTATGACATTCATTTAAAGCCATGTAGAATCGTTCAACCTAATTTCCCATAGATACAATAGTTGAATCCCCCTGAGGGGTATACACAACAGATTATCCAAGCCTCTCTAACTAAAAGAGTTACTTTCAGGAGAGAGGATAATGAAGGGACCATTTAGAACACACAAATACATGAGGAATATATAGACAAAGTGTGTTGTCACATAGGACATACTTGCATGGCAACATGCGTCACCACACTCGATACCATGAGTGCATCATAAAACAGAAAGTCAGGAAGGAAGTTCAATCTAGGAAAATGTTGAAGAAGGAAGTGGTCTGTGGTGAATGCAACAATAGAAGTGAGCTGAAAAAGTTGGCCTTAACATAATAAAAACTTCTATTTGAGCGAAAAGAAGGCCTACCTAACCATTAACTCAGGCTGGGTACGCGACATATTGATAAAATTATTGTATTCCCCTGAGGAGATCTTACAGAAAAAGATCAAGAAGTATGTAACAGAGTAATTGCATTTGGGTATCATCATCATTTTCATTTGAATTTCACTGGGTGCCACTTTCTTTCAAATTTCCAGACTCATGACATAAATACCTACCAGTTGAGAATCAACTAGATTTGTACAAATTGGTTCTTTTTCAAATAAGGTGATTGAAAGTAAATCACCTGCTATTTCTGTTATGCATCCTATTTCTCCAGTAACAAACATCACACAACTGTTGTCAGAGGATTTAAAACAGGCATTAAAAATTTAGCAAGTTAAAAATTAGGAGTATTGATTGCTGAAAAGATTGGTCGAAATTGAAACATAGAGGCAAAGTCAGGCTTCTGAATTTTAGGTAGGCCATACAAAACACCGGGAGTAGATCCAGATACATAAAGTTTGGTATAAGTTTCAGCAGATAACAATGAAGTTTCTTTCAGCTCACGTAAAAAGTTATTGATGCGATCCTCAACCTTTATTATGCATTTGTTAATAGGATCAAGAACTTCACAAAATTTTGAAGAGTCTGATATTAAATTAATGAAACTATCATGGTATTGCTTTTTATCTACCAGTACTACCCCCCTACTAGTGTCGGGCTTACAAATCACCAGTTCCTTTTTATCAGCAAGGGATTTCAGCAGGGAAATATCACCCTTTCTAAAAACGGTGGAAAAAATCTTGTAGGCCCTAAGACCATAAAATTGCCTGTAGGCTAATGATTTCAAGCTACCAAGGAATTCGGCGTAATAAGTACAAGCTTATTTTTTCGAATTATATGCTAATTTTTCGAATGGCAAAAAATATTTGTAAAAGTCGATTTTGAAAACAGGGATGCAAAATTTTAATCCATAAGCTAAAAGTAGTTTGGTGTGAGGTGCTAAACTGAAAGAACTACACTTGAATACAACCTTGTCGGGATCGCACGGACGGATATCATTGTGGATTCCTAAATTGCACAGCTTCTTGGTATGAGTGAGTTACGTAGTTTCTTCAAACTGCTTCGTGGAGATCCTCGCATGGCGTCGGACAGCGAAGGCGTCAAGCCTCGAAGAGAGGCTATCAACACGGCCATCTAAGTCGGACACTTGGCTAGTTAGCCTGGCGAGGGATCTTCTCTTGTGTCTAAGTTCACGCGAAAGAAACGATATAACTATCGTTGTTGAACGAAATACTTTCAATGATATAAACGCAGAATTTAACTATCTACGCGATTTTTTTGTAACAATGGTTTTCCTCTTGGAATCATAAACTCACAAATTAATTGAAGATTTTGTCAAGAAAATATTGCGATTCTGACATTCCTGTTAAATGTGAAAATTACCTCTATTACCTCTAGAGTGAGTTAGTGGTTGGGAATAGTATGTTTGAGAAGAAAAGTATATATATGTGAGGACGAATGGAGGTGTGATAGTGGAGAGAGCATAGATGGATTATATTTTGGTTTGCAGGGGAGTGATGGGTCGTTTGCTCGATGTGCATGTGTTCCGTGGTGAGTTAAATGGGATATCGAATCATTACTTGGTCGAAGGAAAGTTGAGAGTAAATGGTGTGTGGGGAGGTGTTAAAAGGAGGAGTGGAAGGGAGGTGTTAAATGTGAGCAAGTTGTATGATCCTGAGCGTGAGTGTGAGTATCAGGAGAAAATGAAAGTAGAGTATGGGAGGGTGAAGGTAAGTGAGGTTGGTGGAGTGGAAGGGGAATGGAAGCTGTTTATAGATGCGGTGAAAAAATGTGCAAGGGAAGTGTGAGGGATAATGAAGGTTGGTCGGGGAATTAGAGAGGGGAGTGAATGGTGGAATGGAGAAATAGGAGCGGCTGTGAGAAGAAAGCGGGGGCGTTCAAAAGGTGGCTGCAGAGGGGCGGCCAGCAAAATTTCGAAGAGTATAAGGAGAGGAAGGAAGAGGTGCAAAGAATGGTAAGGAGAGCAAAGTGGGCAGCGGATGAGGAGTGGGGGAGGACGTTGGGAGGGGACTTCATGGAGAGAAGGAAGGTTTTCTGGAAGGAAGTGAAGAGGATTAAGAAAGGACAGGTGGAGAGTGAGGCACGAATGAAGGTTGCAAATGGTAGGCTGCTAGTGGAGGGTTGTGATGTGAGGAAGAGATGGGCGGAGTATTTTGAGGAACTGCTGATAGTGAAAAATGATAGGGTTGCGAGAGTGGTAGCTGTTGGAAGTGATGTTAGAATGCCGGTGTTTGGTGAAGTTAATAGAAGTGGAATAAGAAGTGTAGAAGTGAAAGGTGCGTTGGATGTGATGAAAAATGGGAAAGCACCAGGTATGGATGGTTGCACGGTTGAATGTCTAAAGAAAGGAGGAAATGTGGTTGTAGAATGGTTGGTACGCTTATTCAATGTGTGTTTTGGGGCTAGTAAAGTGCCGTTAGATTGGAGTAGCGCGTGTGTAGTTCCGTTGTACAAGGGGAAAGGTGACAGGCATGAGTGCAGTGATTCTAGAGGTATAAGTCTACTGAGTGTCGTTGGGAAGCTGTATGGAAGAGTTTTGATTGGAAGAGTGAGAGTGATGACGGATCGTGTGCTGGTTGAAGAACAATGTGGTTTTAGAAGTGGCAGAGGTTGTGTGGGTCAAATGTTTGCTGTGAGGCAGGTAAATGAAAAATACTTGGCAAAAGGTAAAGATGTATCTTGGGCTTTTATGGATCTAGAGAAGGCGTATGACAGAGTGGACCGTGAGGCTCTGTGGCAAGTTGTGAGTTTGTATG
>JACJUY010001043.1:46060-65053 GCA_014220935.1 Platorchestia sp. MABIK | reverse complement strand
GCTATGGCTGTCGGGCCTGACTGTGGAAGGTGGTTGTGCTGGGCTGCTGCTGATCCTGGCAGTTCTGTTGCGGCCAGTGCTGCCTCTCCCGCATCCTAGTGACTAAGGGTGTTGTTTGTGGCCTGCTGTCGGCTACCCTCTTATAAGGAGGAGAGGCCTGGTATATGTATGTACCTCTATTGTACTTTACCCTGTTCCAGTTCTCCATCTGAAAAACTAGTTCGTGAATTAAAGTCTTTATTCAGTAAGCATTTTCCTGGAGTATACGTGTCATACGGATTAGCAAAGCAAATATTGGTTCATTTTTTCGGTACAAGGACTCAATTCCCGGGCTCATGCGCTCTTCTGTTGTGTATAAGTTTAGTTGTGCGCAGTGGGTATCGGCGTACGTTGGAATGACGTCGCGCAATGTTTACGCATGAGTGGCAGAGCACCGCGGAAGGAGCTCTCGTACTGGTAACTTGTTGGCTCATCCTCCTCATTCAGCGATACGCAGCCACGCCGAGAAGTGTAGTGCAATTATTCCTGATAGTGATTTTAAATAAATTGACAGTTCTTCCCCTGATTTTGACCTTAGGACTTCAGAATCTTTGCATATTTCAAAGTAAAAACCAGTGTTGGGCAGTTGCGCTGCAACAAGTTGCAGCCGCAATTGCGATCGCAACTTTTTCTGTTGCGGTTGGGCCGCAACAATTTTTGGAAAGTTGCGAATTTATTGCGATCGCAACAATTTTTGACGTGTCGGGCCGCAGCTCGCAACCGCAACATCACGATGGTAATTGAATTTCTAAAATGACTTCAATAGAGTTTAATACGCGTTTCATACTCGTTTGAAACTAAACTGTACAGGGTACAACCCGTCTGCCAACTCGTTATTTTTAGCATTACGCGATACAGTGATACACATACACTTTGCTTACAGTATAGAAGTATATTTTATGTAACTCATTATATAACCTTCAAGTTAATTTGTCACTTCGTTCATCCAATTTAACACGCCAACACCATCGAGCGCTGCGGCCGAACGACTTTTCTCCCTAGGCAAATAAATTTTGAGACCGCGACGTGCTCGGCTTTTTGACGAAAATTTTTGAAAGGCAACGTTGATCGTCATTACAGCACATTCACATTGTCACATTAAGATCATGAACCAGTATTAAATCTTAACAGAGGAACAACAAAAAGTAGAAGAATATCATATATTACAGGAGCATACGCATGGTTTTTCTTTATCTTTTTTCTTTATATAGGCTGTTCAGATGTTCTGCACTTTTCTGTTTTTCTAATTTTTTGGCTACATATACAGAACTCCTATGAAAATATAGCTACTAGCTAGGTACCTTTCCAACATTATTATTAGAAAATGGAATTCATTTTATTGTTCATGCTAAATTTACAAATGAAACGTTTCTTTCTTTCTCATTTTTTTTGCCATATACATACGGAACTCCTATGAAAATTTAGCAACTAGCTAGGGACCTTTTCAACCTTCTTATAATTATAAAATGGAATTCATTTTATCGTTCATGTTAAATATATAAATGCAGCGTTTCTTTCAGTGTCTTGATTTTTCATTCAAAATCAAGATACAGAAAGATCGTCCACACATTTACTCGATCTATTAATTTTTGAAGCAAAACAATGCACTATTTTGAATATCTTAATATTATTTTCATACGTAGCAATACAAACGTAAAATAAATTGAACTATATAAAATTAAAATAATATTTAATAATTAAAAAGTTGCTGTTGCGAGTTGCGTTTGCGATCGCAATTTTGGTTGTTTCAAAGTTGCTGTTGCGGTTGCGTCGCAACTTTTTTTTGTGGTATTGCAGTTGCAGTTGCGCCGAAACATTTTAAAAGTTCCGTGGCCAACACTGGGAAAACCACTTTTAAACAGCATGCTTAGCTCATATCCTTCAGATTGTTGATGCATAGTCGTCCATTTCTGTATATTCTGGAATTTAGAATCGTTTGTGTTTTCATGCTTGCGTTAGATTGATTATACTTTGTATTTTACAGAACTGATGATGGAGCTGGTCTCCGAAACATTTTCGATTTTTTTTTCTGGTAATTTTTTTAATAAGAATGACTAATTTGGTTTGCATTTTTTCGTTTCAAAATATCTAGTAGATTTGCGATATAAGCAAAGTGAACATCAGAATAATTTGCAGAACAATTTGCAGAATATTTACAGAATAGTTTGCAGAAGTAAAACGTGAATATTCAAAAAAACTTTAATACCACACAATTACCTTCAAAAAACGCTGAAAATGGAAAGAAAAAATAGCTACCAATTACTAATTTGTAGGTGTACTTTTTTTACTTTTTCCTCTAGTTTGAAAAATCTCCTAATGACACCTGCCGAATGTTTTCGTCTATTTGAAGTACTTTTCTTGAAAGCAATGTACATTGTGCAATTTTAATTATACTGTAATTAATTTTACGCTTACAAACGCTGTGTATATATCTTCGACTTTTCGAATAGTGAGAGCTGTTTCCTATCTTAGCCTCTCAGTGTTTGAATTTTCATTTTGGGAAGCAAGATGCTATACGTTTATAAGCATCTTCTCTGGAAATTCTGTTTCTATGCTCTGTGAGCTTAACGTTCCATAAACATGGAAATTCTTCATATTTTTTCGATAAGAGCTTTAATTTCTTCCTTGCTCCGTTATATGTATGCCATGACTACACATGCTCTCCATAGTCTCAAGTGCAACTGAACGCTGTTGACTGGCAGCGCACACCGCCAATATTTAGCATGCTGAATGTTGCCGTTCCTTACCGAGAGCGTGGCAATAAGGGTCATTTTGCATTCCTGTGGGCAGAGCTTATTTGGCTGCCGGTATGGAGCGACGGTGTGGAGCGCGAAGACACCGTTAATGGAAAAGGGCTATTTTAAAAGGGCCTTAAATATCGGTGACGATGAAGAGCGCTCGTGTATAAGCGTAATGCTTTTGAAAGTAATGTTGAACTGTTTTAGACTCACAGGCTTGATAAGGAGATAGAACATTTTAGTGCTTTTGAAGAGAACTTCTAAGATATTTGTTACCTCTTTTATGAAACTTTGATGTGATGCGATTACGCGCGTACTGTAGAAATGCATTGTAAACGCTGGATAATTAAACAACATTATTCATGTCAACGAGCAATACATCAGTACAGTAATTACTTAAAGTTACTTTTTACCTAGAAGTGCCACGAATGACCGATTAATACATGACTACTTGAGCCCGACCAAGCAACAGATTAGTTTCTAGGTTATCCCATAAAAAACTAAGTTTGCAAATACATTTAAAGTAGAATACTTGAATAGAACCTACACCAGACTTCGAATAGTTACTCATCGAGAGATATTAACAATATTATCTAGGGCTAGTATGACCAACATATTAACAATAGTATTTTCAGTTGTTTCCCATTCAAAAAACAGGCCTATCAACTTACACAAGCCAGTAGATAGGACACAGCTATTCCGTAACAGTTAAATTAATCAATGACTTTGATGTAAAAATTCAAAACTTATTTTAAATGGTCCGAAATAGTTTTTGTTACGATATTTAGATGGTGAGCTCTCCAAGGTCAAACTTCAATGAAATAGAAAGAATGGAGATCAAGTGTTTGTTATAGTAAAGGAACAGGGATTTATTATTTATATTATTTTTACAATAAAAACTGCAAGCATTTCACGGTTAGGAAAAATACCTGCAATTTCAAGGAGTTAAGGATTTGATAATGTTTGTAATAATGACGCTCATTCGATGATAGATGCTCTAAGTGCGTCGAGGTTAATGGAGGCCATTGTCAATACTTTATGTAATAAGACTAGTTTGGTAAATAAACTTTGAGCATTAATTTATGGTTTGCTATTAATATCCTAGAATACCTCTGATGAAAAGTTCTTTACAAATGGTAAAAATAAGGCTTTGATTAATTTAATGAAATAACTACTCCAGTTTATCATTGATGGCTTGTGTTAATTTCCTAACGAACATTCAAATTGGAGAAATTTTTCAGAACTGTAAAATGCTTGCAGGTGTTTTTGTAAGAACAACAAAATCCTTCTTTAGTGGGGTCGGAACTATCAAGACCAGGGTTGCAGAGTCGGAGTCGCCGGAGTCGCATGTTTTAAGGGGGAGTCGGAGTCGGAGTCGCATTTCCGAATGTGGTGGAGTCGGAGTCGGAGTCGTTCATTCCGATGTTGTGGAGTCGAGGTTGGAGTCGCTATTTTTTGGTGTTTCGATTATAATTTTTGCAAAAGTAATTCATAATTGTTTAAAACCGAAAGAAAACGAAACAGAGTTAAAATACTTTACTGAAAAGCCGCATAAATAGGCAATGTTGTTATTGATTATTTAGTTAGAGGTTCGAAACAGCGTATTTATACCTATCACTTAATACGATCATTGGTCATTGATATCAATGGTCATTGTGGGTTCGCACACATATATATGTGATACCCACGAGTGCGAGGTATAATTTTAGTACTGGAGCAATAATGCATACATTACAGTGAAAAAGTCGGAATTAGTAATTGAAAGCAACGCAAGTTCATTCTGTTTCTCCCATTCCCCCTTCAATTAATGCATAGGATCCAAAAACTAATTGTTAATGTGTTGCAGTTACTTGCAGAACAGCTTAGCTGAAGTAATACGTTGTACTCACATAAAGAGTGGTAACTCTGTACGCTCTTACTGTGTCTATATTCTATACCAGCGGTTCCTCATAACGATTTTTGCTGGTCTTTCTTTTGATGTTGCTTTGGTGCATTGATTGCTTATGACTAGTCTTTGCAGTTACCAAAAGTTACGTTGTGATCATAAATATTTCTAGTCTTTAGGTTATGATATACTGATAATGACTAGTCTTTGCCAAAAAGCTGAAGCTATGGTCTGATACATAAAGAGTTTTAGTTTTCAGGTTACGTAATTGCTACTGATAATGAAAATTCATTTGTCTTATTTTCATGTTGATAACTGTGATATTAGTTGATTTTTTAGCTTTATGCAGTACCTATGTACTTCAAATTTTTTTTTTTTTGTTATGTCTACTTCCTTGTTTTTAGGTCAAGTTAACATGCATTAATAATGAAAATTTCTGCTCATTTCAAAAATTGATCCTTGAAATGTTTGGATCTTCATCGTTCATATTGTTTTTATTCTTTCATTTTCATGTTTAATTTTTATCCTCTGATCACTCCCTAGTTTCTAAATAAGCATAAGCTGAAATAGAGATTTTCATAATTATGTTTTCACAATTTAAAAACTGAAACATTGTCTGTTTCTCAGCATTATATAATTAATGACTGTTTCTAAAGAAAGTTTGGGAAATGTTGTAAGGTAATCAAAGTCGGTATTGGGACACTTGAAAAATAAAATACAACGCGAAAGAGCTGCAATGAAAATAATATCACAACACTAGCAAATAATTCACTTAGTTACATTCATATTGTAACTGAAAGCAATGCTTTCTTCTTCAATCTCTGCTGCAATGATTGTTGCATTTATGCGATCGTACAAATTTTCTTGCTGAAAACGTCCCAAAAAAGCACCAAAAATACAAATTGAAGAGAACGGGGGCGTATATAAAAAAAAGGAAAGTGTCAAATACATAGTAAAAAGTCAAACGAGAATAAAAGACAGTATCATATTACACACAGAGAAGCAAAAAGTGGCTTTTATTCGTAAACAAAACATTCCGAAAATGTCAGGCCCCTGTAAAGATAGCAAAACAACTTTGGCCTATTATGGCCGAGAAATAAAATTGTTTAAGCTACAATATGTCACCTTTTCTGCATTGTTACCCTGCATAGTGTAGAGAAAGAGAAGAAAAGGCGGTGTGCAAATCTTGCCTACCTTATCTACATGTATGTATGATATAGCATAATTTTGGGGATTTTGAGAATAGGAATTGAATTAACCATTGTAATTTCGTTGAATCGGAGCAGACTTAGGAATAGAAAAAACTGTTGATGCTTATCTATGCTTATCAGGGAATGCACTGCCTATTTTTCCTACTCAGAAGACACCTGCCAGTAATATATGTGTATATATGCACATATAGAATAGTGTACACGACCTGTCATAAATGACGTGATTCGATATTGTCGTTAAACAAATCGTCCAGATGTGGATGACAAATAAATAAATTCATCCTAATAGTAGCCACGATTGAAATATTCTTGTGCTTGTGCACTGGTGAAACTCGAATCACAGATATGATCATTAAGCATCCTTTCAGAGCATGAAAGGGACAGACCATCCAACCACGACGGACCAACGAATTTTACTTGTTCAAAACCGAATTGAACACTGTAATAACATAGAAGTTATGCACAGGAAATACCTAAATCTATTTATTCATTTATTCGTTTAAGGAGACACTTGGCATTTTATTTGATAAGAATAATCAACACTATATAAGGTGTTTTTTTGCGCGGACAAATTTCAACCACAGGGTAAAAAACTCATAATAAACCGATATTCACGAATGATAAAATTCCGAAAAGCCTTAGTTTTCGGGTTATAAGGACTTGAAGAAACTTTAAAACTCAAAAATAGGAGATCTCGTGCGCGCCATTGTTAACGCTATTAGTCTTGATGCTCCAACCGCACTAAAGCAGTTTTTTGTTATTTCTACGATAAAACCTGCAAGCATTTTACAATTACGAAAAATTTGCAATTTAAACGTTCGTTAGGAAATTAACACTAAGTCATCAATGATAAACGTTAGTAGCTATTTCATTAAATTAATAAAACGTGCAAACATTATTCAATGCTTAATAGCTTGTGCAGATACTTTTCCTAACCGTAAAATGTTTGCATTTCTCATTGTAAAAACATCAAAAACCTGTTTTAGTGGGGTAGGAACTTAAAGACTTCACCTTCATCTTCTTCACCTTTTCGCCCATCAAGACTTCACCTTTTTCACTTCAAATTAATCTAAGTCAAGGTCAATTTAATCCAAGTCAAGATCAATTTAATCCAAGTCAAGATCAATTAAATCCAAGTCAAATTCACAATGAAGCAATCCTAAGTTGAGTTAAAAATTGACGTAATCATTCGTTAATTTGAGCGTTTTTTGTAATAAATATGCCTTTATTTTATATAATGAGAAAGACAATCGCTTTTCTTTTGAGCATGGAATATATAAAATTTCCCCCGATGTCCGGTGTTACAATCTAAAGACAAGCTGTCGTAAAATGTGCTAAGTATCCAGTATCAGGAGGCAGAGTGTGATTCAGATCTTTGAGCGGCGTAGAAGATACCAGTCAATTATAAAACTTCTTATGATACTACCCGCTAAAATTCTTTTACAATTCTACATTTTTGGCAGTTTGCATCCATCACAATTTTTTTGTTCGAAAGGTATTTTTATGTTGCACATATTTACCCAATTGAGAATCGAGGATGTATCGCCGATGTATTATGGCCAAGCAAGAGAGAACCTAAGGGACGTATCATCGGTAAATCGCCTCTTCATCGTAGGCGAAATATCCACTTAGGGACGAACTTTTTGGCTCAGATACGTCCGCGGCCGTCCGCGACGATCATACATGCTAAGTCCATGCTACGTCCCTGCTCGACCCATTTCACCCGCGATGCGCACATGATTCGCGGATGGCCATCCTTGAATTTGGCATTAAAAAAAAAACTTTCGGTCGCACACAGCCGAGATTTATCGCCTCTCAGCGACCCTCAAATATAAATATATATTTATATTTGAGGGTCGCTGAGAGGCGGTAAATCTCGGCTATGCGCGGCCGAAAGTTTTTCTTGACGCCGAAAGTTTTTGTCGAAAGTTGTCTTTTAGAAGAGCAACACTCAGATCTTTATTATATATTTATATTTATTAAATATTTGAGTATTGCTCTTCAAAACAACTTCGCTGAGCGTGGCAGAATTTCTAATGACAACGCTTAGTAAACGCACAAATGCTTACCCCCGCTGTTTATTATGTAAAGAAACAAAAATAACGGCTCATCTTGGCCGCATATTAAGCACACCTGTCCAATTACAACATTGACTGCGCTGGTCTTATTTCTACGATCACATACTGGACTCGCAGTTAAACATGTTTTGACAACTGTTAAAACATGTAAATAACTGTTAAAACATGTTTTGACATTAAAGTTATTCATTGCTTAAATTTTTTTACGTAAATGCAAAGCACGATCGGCATTGAGCACTCAAAAAAGGTTTAAATAAAATATTTCATTAAAATTAATCCTTTATATAAGCTAAATCTAGAATATTAGGATAAGCCTCCCTATCCATATTAATGCGTTGTAAAGAGTGGAAGATGGAACACACAAATTTGTAGGGAATTAAGCAAATGGGGAATCTATGAACAAGGCGTAAAACACCTTGTTTTCAGAATCAACATGATACACAGAAGTTTATGAAACATGATAGAAGTTAAAGAAAAACGTAATAAACGGCGAAAAAGTCAGCAGTAAGGTATAAAAAAATTGATCCATAGTAAAACAAAAGCATATGAAATCAAAAGGAATGCCTACCTTACCTTCAGCTGGGCCTCAGAAATTCCCCTGGGATCGCTTATTCCCAAAGATAAAATATTTGTGTGCCCTGAGGGGTCTAAACCTTCTGTGACACTTCATCTTAGTATACACCCTGTGTCTTTCGGCATAGCTCGCGTGAAACTGGCTCGTTAAGGGCTGGAGCACAATAATTTATTTTTCAAATGCCCAAGTGATAGCTGGAAGATAGGTGACGGATCTCTTGCCTCTCCTCCATCCCAGTTAACTGATCCTGTTGAAAAAAATATTTGGTGATCAAGGATAGGATTGCTATCAAATATTTTGTGTACGACATACCTTTAATAGTTTCCAGGTCGAATTTTAGTGAGAATAAATGCTCCTCACAGCATAGGTTTGTAAATTTTATCCTTCATTTTAAGTTCCTTATCAATAGCTTTTCTCTCATATATAGGTATACTGGCTGGAAAAAACTTTGTTAGAAAAAAACATCGAATTACTTGTTTTTCAATAGTTTTAAACATGTTAGAATACAAAGATAACCACTGATTCGCGCTAGATTAGACAGAACAAAAATATTGGTATCACAAATATTGATACCATATATCACAATGCGAGAAGACTAGGTAAGGTAATTTTGTACGTGATTGAAATTGCAGATGACTAGTTTTTACTGCTCACCAGATATTCGCGTGTTAACGGCACCAGAGATAGAGGTAAAATGAATGAACAACTGGAGATTTCAAACGTCCATAAGCCACAGTCCTATTGAACAATTTTAGATCAAAAAATTATTTGTAATTTCGTTGAGGCTGGGTTTAAGTTTATGACTCATTATTTGAATATGCTCCTTTTAACAACATTATAGAAATTTATTGCATATGAGCACAGATCTTCATTTGAGGGCTTACAGCCCTCAAATGAGATTGTAAGTTTATCCTGGTGAAACTTCATCGAACATTTTTCAGCAGAGCTTACCTATGAGATGAGAGCTTTCTGAATGGCAGCTTTCACTTTACTCTTAGGCTCGTTGCGGTACTCGGGAATTTGAGCTAGAGAACCTGCATTGCAATGAAGAAAAAAAATATGAAGAATGTCGTTCGCAACAAATTAGGGCAGGCTGTATCCTACTCTTCTATTTCACGTACTAAATTAAATGCAATCAAGATGTTGTGAACATGATTTGCAAATATTAATTTGTTTTGTAACAATACTCTTAAGTACATGGCATCATGGTTACTCACTTTCGATTATTGCACAAGCGGCGGAGCGGAGTTGTCAAACTTGATTTTGGTCCTCAGTCTGTTGGGGCCTAAACCTGGCATGGAGAATTCTGTCGCTAGGTTTCTCGCGAGTAAAATCTTTATCATCGCTGTCACTGTGTGACTAAGGTTTGCTTCCCTGGCGGTCATCATATATGGAACCTGGAAATTTGAGAAAAGGAAACTGTAAGACATACTTAAAAATGTGAGTTTCTCAACAATTTTGAAGTACATCAGCTTACAATTTTGTTTGAATCCTCAGCAGCATATTAGCTTTGAAGTCTCTCTACGAAGACTTGCACTGTAAAAAAAAACTGCAAAAATACATACAAAAACAGACCAATTCTCTGTTAAAATGACACAAACTGTTACTTCTAGTCCGTTTTCGGAAAATTACCTGTTAAATCAACAAATTCATCCGTAATTCGTTTCCATACCAGACACTTTCGCTGATTTCCGTTGTTCTCACGGGTGAATTAAAAATTACGGGAGTAAATTGAATTCTTCGTCGTCGTAACGGAATCTTGGAAGTTGTCCGTTGATCCAACGGCTTTTCTTCACATTTAGGTGTGGTTTTCACAGATAAACTGAATATTACAGATTCGAATGACTCATCAGGGAATTATACGGAATTTGATTAAATTTCCATTGCTTCAATGGTCCGTAACAGTAAAAACATGATCAAATATCTGTCACAATTGCTGTTAATGTTGTAGTATGTATTACTCTGTTGTCGTTTTATTTTCTGTTCAACCTACACATTACCGATTTGCGTTTGCCAAGTATGAGATAACAGGTTGACAATTGTGGCGGAACAGCTGCATTTGGGAAATTCATTATTCTCTCAGAATAGAATTTACAATATTAGCGCAGTGTAAAGAGTTTTAAGTTGCAAGTACAGCAATTTACCAACTAGAAATGTATGATGGTCAGAAAGCGAAACGTTAATAAAAGGCCTGTGCTAATTTATTCGAAACATGCGCCCATTCCCTCTCATTTACGATGCAGACAACACAGCGTTAAGATGGTATACAATTTGACGTATTCTGCCCAAGGATTGGATAACCCGTGTATAAATTGGCAAATAACTGTACTTAAACGTGTATATTTTTCCTCTCTATGGATATGAGGAACATAACGCAATTAGGCTCTTGTGCGTTTATACGTACGTACATGCATGCATACATTGTCTATTAGCTTGCGTGTGTGTGTAAATACACTTAAGGACAAACACGTAAACACACGTACGAATAAGTGCAAAACACTATAACAGTGTTCATTAAAATCCACATGAATTTGCAAATCAGCTTGTGTCAGGGAGGAAGTTTATTTTTTGATTCACGCATGAACTGTGCTTTGTGAAAAGAAAAACATGATACCATGCAGCGTTTTTATTCCCATTTTTATATTTATTTATTCATGACACAGTCTAATAATGCATGGCATACAGTTATGGCATCACATATTGTATTATCGAACCAGTTTATGCGGTACTTTAATTTACGCACATAAAAGTTTCAATGTTGAAAAAGTGAAATGAAGCACGAGCTGTTTTTATAGCCTTACATATACATAAAGAAGTTCTGTTAATCATTTGTAAGTGCTCAACTGACAAATTCGATCACACGACTTCATTTTTTACTTAACGCAAATATACCTTAAACTGCCTTGAACCATAATTCATTAGTTCATCTGATGCTTCACTAAAATAATTTTCTCTCTGAGAAACTATGGTTTCTCGTGAACGATATACCTAATAATATAGAGCTATGATATTTAGCTTTAAAATAGAGCACACTTGTTGAGCTAATTTTTTATGAATTTTTAAATTTCTCCACTTCTTCGGAAAAGAAAAGAAGGATAAAGAAAAATAAAGCAGTTTATGAAGTGAAGAGACGCTGTTGTTGCCGTATTGATTTTATTGGTGGTAATAAATTCCATTATAAACTAATAGTGTTAGATGTGACAATGAAGGCTTTTTATATAGCAAAGTGACGTACACTCGTAATTTTCTTGCAGTAATGTGAGAAAATGTTTTTTAACCTTATATGAATCGTTTATGCTCTTTAAAATGCTAGAAATATCTTCAATTCTTTTCCAGTATTTCATCAATATTTCATCAATTTAAAAAACTCGTTACTTATTTCGAACGTGTGTCACAAACTAGTCCCTATGCCTGTGCCCGGAATGGAATTCAGCGTAGTGAAGGGCATATAATGTATAACTAAATATATATACCATTTTTATGGCATTGATAATAAATTTCAAAGGAATTGAAAGTCCAGCCGGTCACAGACCATATAATAGAAGATCATCAACGATGCTCATTGGCCAATGACGGAGCCCAAAAATCATCACGTGACGAAAAATCGTCACGTGACTTTGTTAACATCTGGTTATGGCTGCTGTGAGTGATGCGACGTAGATAACAGGAGTTAAAATGGCTCCTTGTGTACGCTTGAAAAAAGTGTTCGATAATTTATGAAATTAAACGATGTTCGAATGCAACATTGAAGGTGCTTTAGATATCCAAAATGCCAAAGAGGTGTTGTGAGCAGAGCATTTTTGTCTTCAGAACTTCAAATCCATGTTATCTTCCTTCAGAAGTGCCAGAAAGATTTCGAAATCTTTGCAGTTCCAAAATGAGCTGTGCGAGACCAAGGTAATATCAAATTTAGAGAGACATCATTTACCCCAATTAGCTCACCGAATCAAAGCTTCATAAATTAGTATTGAGTTTCTTATGAGTCACTGTTTGAAAAAAAGAACAATTTTTAGTTTTAAAAAGAAAAACAGTTGATTTTCAATAAGATGGTACTGACTTAATAGCATGAGTTGAACAAGTGAAATATTTTTATGTGCTTCAAGTTGTGTTATCAATAATGGAGGCCTAGCAAAATAAAATATTTTTGTGAAAACTAAAATAAAGAAAACAGACAACCCAAAAATTTAATTGACATCAAGATTAATATGTTGTAGACTTGGTTTTCAAAATTCAGTTAAAAAATTTATTCTCAACGTAATTATTTTTAAAATCATAAATACTAATTGAAATGTCTCAAAATAGCTGTATTGCCTATTTATTTTGTATTTGTAGTAACTGTTTCATATTAAATTGCAGTCAAAATCTCTCATTAGTAGTTTAATTTTTGAATAAGTGATTATTGCATACTTTGGATGTCCATCCAATTATTTTTACACTGTTTGTTTCAGTTTGCTTGCATACAAACAATTTTCAAATTTCTATTTATAATAAGTATAGCTCAGTAAAAATATTACTAGTTATAAGATTTAAAAAAATGATTTATGTGTATCTATTATGTAGAGAAGTCACAATATTATCTGGATTTCCCTAGTTAATCCTGCATGATTCATTTCAAAAAATATTTTGCTTTTAAATTTCAGTTATTTTTCCTCTATTCATTGCTTGTACTATAATTAAAAAAATAACATCATGCAGGCTTCTGCACTTACGTAGCCTTGTAGAGAAATGATAGTGTACCTACTTTGACTGTATTTAGTAGTAAAAATGAATTGTTAGGCTTTGAGTATACCAGCTTCCTATCCTACATCTGGTCACTTTCAAAGGTGGCCTTTAATGCAATGAAAAGTGATTAAAGTTGTTCAGGATAGGCAGTCATACAGAGTTGGCCACCAAAGATGATCACAAAAAGTTTACATAGGACTTTTCTTAGTTTCTTCAAGGTAAAGGATTTTTCTGAAATTTGATAAAAATTTACAATGAAAAAAGATTGAGATGAAGAATGTTCTCAACAAGATTGGTAATTTATATTTTGGGTCGATATTGATTTTAGGCCTTTCACGGAAATTAATAATTCCGTTCCAAAGAATCCCTAAAGGAACACATTTAAAAACGTTTTTCACGAATGACATTCTGCTCGCTGACGAGTTATTTTCGAGTTATTCAACTTTGAAGTTATACGAACGTCGTATATCAAAGTGAAGGAATGGACACGTAAATATGCTGTAATACGGTATTAACTTAATGATGGGCGAGGTTAGGGTTGGTTAATTAAGTAAACTACTAACCTAAAATAACATATATCAACCTAAAATAGCTTACCTTAACATACCCAAACCGAGGCTGTTATTTTCGCACCAAGAAGTGGGCTTGTTCCGCCAGAAAAGTGGGCGTCGCCCAACAATGCAGCGACTAAGCAGCCGACCATAGAATGTTATTCCTATCTGAACGTAATTATTGTCATATCTCAAAAAAACGCATCAGCGAGCAGAACGTCATTCATGGAAAACGTTTTTATATGTTTCTTTGGTGATTCTTTGAAACAGAATTATTAATTTTTGTGAAAGGCCTTAGATCAACATTGACTTGACTTTGAAAAATTGAAGTGAATTTTGAAATCAGATCATATTCAAATTGAAACTCATATTAATTTATTTTGCACCACTCTACACAAATATAAAATGTCACTTTTAAAAAATGTTGTGTAGGCAGTGATGGGTAGTTTTTAATGCATTTATATCTGAAAATTTGTGTATTCTAATGCATTGAACACTGAGCAGCCTTTTTTAAAGAAATCCTATAAGTACTATTATTGGCTAAAGAGAAACAGCAAATATTTAGTTTCAAAATACGGATCAACATTACACATAATCGCCACAATATGGCATGCAATTCAACGACAGGTTAATCAATTTTTGTTTTCTGCATAATTAGATTGTTAATGTTTTCAAGTGTCAGCTGTGAAAAATTCATAAAGATCTGTGCAATGGTTCACAAGATACAGAGGTTAGCAGCTGGGTAATAGTGTGATTTACTGGAAATATTAAGTATCTTATGTGATTAATTTACATGTAAAGGGATAAAAATAACTTGTTTCTGATATTTCAAATGCCTGTGTTTTGAAATGGTGCGAGTACTAATGGCTCTTATTATGGTATGGATTGACAATATGATCAACAAAAGACTCTGTCACTCTTTCTAGGAACTTGATTCAACTCTCATTTGTTGCAGAAATGATCTGTTTACAAAAATAGAGATCAGAATTTGAAGTTCTACACTAAACTTGAGTGTTGCCAGAAATTTGTGTTCTTTTAAAATTTTTGATATCGAATATGTATCTTTTTCAATTCAATATTGATAATTCTGTTTCCATTTGTTGTATATTGTTTATATTTGTGTTTAAGCAAATCTGGATCAAGTTTCTGTGTAGATTAGTGATGGAGCTTCTGTTGTTGTAATAAAGGCAAAAAACGGTGCATTCATTTGTTGAAATTTTTTTAGTTGCAAAAACAACTCATAAAAAACTCATTTCCTTACCAGTAAAAGTACTCTGTATTAAACTGGTGTTTCAAATTTGTTGTTTACCCTTTGTACTAAGCAATCCGAAAAAGACAGCTTGTTATTCATTTTATATTAGGATGTTTACTATTGTCATTGTAATATTTGGATATATGCAACCATCGCTGCTGCAACATTCTCAATGCGGTGTCATTTAAGTGTTTTTTTCTCTGATGGAAAGGAACTTGGGCATCAAAATGGGAAAAATTAATTTACAGGTGTAAAATTAATGAACATATGCTTGTTCTTAGTAGAATATTAATGGTTTAAAATATGATCATTTTTCAAAAAGATTTTCATAAAATACCTCATGCTGGAAGAATGCTTACAAATTACTTTTGTGCTATAGCATTTTCAAATGGTTAAAACTAACTGAATCAAGACTAATAATCTCACTAATTTGTATAGTTGTATATATGTATGTATTTACATGAATGTGTAAATGCATGCAAATATATGCACATTGGTACTTAACACGTTAAATTCAGAAAGGTACGCACTTACGTGTTCCTGCATATTCCTTTGCCAAATATTAACTCGAGGTCAAGCTGAGAGTTTCACATATTTAATTTCTGTTGGCTAGAATATTTTCAGTAGTATGAAAATGACTTCACACAACATACAAAAGCTAATGTATTTTCACCCATTCCAGATACCTACAGAAAATCGACCCCAAAGAGGCTTCAAGATAAACTTCCCGAATGGAAGAAAACGCCACTGCAGGATGCATCAGATATGTCCTGTCGTAGGTCGCGTGCCTCAGCGCGGAAGAGTCTCCTGGCCTCGACCCTGCCACCCTTGCTTGCTGATCTATTCCCCAAGTGATTGATGTCTCCATCTTTTAGGGACAAACAATTAAATGTTATGTTCAGTTCAAGTGACGGCTAATTCAATTTTCTGACAAGTTAAAGTTTTTTATATTCTGAACATTATATTGTTTTTTCAATTAAGATTGCCCACAGCCAAGGTTCCCAGTTCATTCATAAATAAGTAGGCGTCTATTAAAAAATTGAACATCTCATAATCACGATACTATTGAATACCTAGAAGGAGAGCAATTTTTTATATCATGACCAGAATGCGGGGTATGTAAAGCTGGTAATTCATTTTAATCATTTTTTCATCACTGCCCCCCACCCTCTCCCGCCAATGGCAAAGCCTCATGTATGCTTTCCACTTCGAGTTATTAATAGTCTGTGTAGGCCCTGATTTTAGGACAAGTTGGCCTCCCTTTCTCGTTGTAAACAATTATATAATATGCTTTTGCTGAAATGATGTGAATTTTTTGTTTTTGATATAGTACAAATTACTGAAGCGCTAGCAAATCAATGCTAATACTACTACTCGTTGCAATTGGTTGAGGACTTCTGGATCATAGTTGTCCTTTTCACCACCTCACCTTCAATCTTGATGTTTTTATTTTCCTAATCTTCTTTTAATCCTTTTTCCCTTCAGGGGGATACAACTATTATATCTATGGGAATTAGCGCTTCTAGGTGGACTGTGTGAGGGCCCAAGGGAAAGGTTAGGTAGGCTTCCTTTTTGTTGAAATAGAATAGGCTTTTGTTTTATTACGGACCATATTTTTCGGTTGACTGCTGTACTGTTTTTCAGCACCTACTATTTTCTTATTCAGCTTTTTCATGTTTCATGAACTTCTTTCTTAGCTTACTGTTTCTGTGCACCTTGTGGATAGATTCCGCGTTCCCTCAACTTCATACTAAATGGTGCCTTCCTCTTTCCACTCTTGGAACATCTTTGTCGTGGTTAAGGGAGGCCAAAACTTTTTTATATAATAATAATAATAATAATAACATGGCCAGTGCGCCTTCTGTTGCATACTTGTCTTGAATAATGTCATTGGTACAGCTAGTTTTATGAAGCGTTCCCCTGAAATTTTGTGTTTTTTTGCGATCCTGCGTTTTAGTTTTGGTTCGTATGCTTGTACGAATTTCGCTTCCAGCTGGGTTTTCAAGCTAAGGTTACAATTATACAAATTAGTATATTCAGATAATAAAAGATGGTTCAACTTTTTGACGGAAGGTTGAGTAACTGCTGATGGGCTCGTGTTAGCTGCTACATTGTTTGGATGACGATTTGGGTAAACCAGCATCCGATTTTTCAAATGGTTTCTCAATTCCATTGTAGATGACTCAGATGGGCTTGCATAGATCTGCGGTATGTTTGAGTCTTGAGTTGTACGTGAACATTCTCTGTATCAGGTTTCCTTCATGCTTTCTCAGTGTCTAGGCGTTAAATCATTTTGCCAAATAACACCAAATGACTACGCTTTTGTTTAAACAAAACTCTCGCAACTTTTGAGTCAGTCATTACATCAAATCATTCAAATGTAATGTTATTGATATAACATTGTAATTTCTTATAAGGCAATTGTGACTATCTTGACCGTAAAAAGCAGGGCGAAAATCGCCACATGTAATGTAATTTTTATTAAAAATGATCAGATGAAACTGAACGTTTCAGATTAACAGTCTATCTTCAGCATAATCTCTGTAAAACGAAACCAAAAGAGGAAGAATTAATTCACTAATGAAGTATTTATTCAAAGTTTAAACTTTGAAAAAACACGAACATAGATAAAAAATAAAAGGTAAAGGAAAAACTGAGTGACTGAATTATGTGTTGGCAACATGAAGCGGAAAAGCACTTTGGGTGTCATTCAGAGTAGGTTTCATTTGTAAAAAGGCAAAGATTGGAGAATGCGCAGATTTGTTCTGTAATAAGTACCGGCCAAGATATAAAAGTCGTTTAGGAAGACTGGAAAATAGCACTCTTCTGCATGAGATCTAACAGAGGACAGTGGGGGAGACCCAAGAGGAAGACCAGTTCTGCAACTTAGCCCAGTGTGCTCGGAAACTCCAGTCATCAGGGTATGGCAGATAGAACCAACGTACCGCGATTTACAACGTGAAAGTATTGGTACACCAGAGACGAACCCCCTCAGGGGGATACAACTATTGTATCTATGGGAATTAGCGCTCCCAGGGGGAAATGTGTGAGGGCCCGAGCTGATAGTTAGGTAGGCCTTCTTTTTGTTGCAATAGAATATTTTTTCCCATGTTAAGAACCACCTATTTCGGTTCACTACTGTCCTGGTTTTCAGCTCCTACTATTTTCTTCCTCACATTTAACTTGTTTCATGAACTTGTTTCCCAACTAACTGTTTCTATGCCTCTTCTGCATAGATTCCTCATTCCCTAATATCCATACTAAATGGTGCCTTCCTCCTTCCTCTCTTCGATACTCTCTTCTATTTTGTAGCGGTTAGGGAGTTTTAAACTAACTTATAATCTATAACCAGAGACGAGCACAGTGATGGTGGCAGTTGGTTTTTGAAACGGAATAGAGAACCAATTGTAAAATTATTCACTAGAATCATTTCAATTTTTGAGTTGCGGGAAAGCTTAGTAACGAGGGAATTAACATCCTCGCTTAGTTTCAATGGTTGATGGCCAAAATACGGCAACTTCACAAAGAAAGCTTGTAGAGTACATGACTGAACAGATTTAGAGAGACAAATTTTTGAGAAAAATTTATGATAACTCTCAATCAGTTATAAATTTTTGTCAAAAATTTATAACTCTCAATCTGTTCAGTCTTGTGCTCAACAAGCTTTCTTCATGAAGTTGTCGTATTTTGGCCATCAGTCATTGAAACTGAGGATGTTGAGTCTAATATGTTTTTTATATGTTTTTCCCATAACTTGAAATTCAAATGGTTCTAGTGAATAGTTTTACAATTGGTTCTCTATTCCGTTTAAAAAAAAACTGCTACCCTCGCTGTGCTCGTCTCTGGAGTGCCAATACAATTGTTCACGTTGTGAGTCGCGGTACGTCTGTTTCACCTGCCATACCCTCCTGACTTGAGTTTCTGAGCACACTGGGCTAAGTTG
>JACJUY010001043.1:27876-40794 GCA_014220935.1 Platorchestia sp. MABIK | reverse complement strand
GTAATTTGTAGGCATTCTTCCAGCATGAGGAATTTTATGAAAATCATTTGGAAAAATCATATTTTAAACCGTTGATATTCTACTAAGAACAAGCATATGTTCATTAATTTTACACCTGTAAATTAATTTTTCCCATTTTGATGCTCAAGTTCCTTTCCATCAGAGAAAAAACACTTAAATGACACCGCATTGAAAATGTTGGAGCAAGCCCTGGTTGCATACATCCAAATATTACATTGACAATAGTAAACATCCTAATATAAAATGAATAACAAGCTGTCTTTTTTGGATTGCTTAGTGCAAAGGGTAAACAACAAATTTGAAACACCAGTCTAATAAAGAGTACTTTTACTGGTAAGGATATGAGTTTTTTATGAGTTGTTTTTGCAACTAGAAAAATTTCAACAAATGAATGCACCATTTTTTGCATTTATTACAACAACAGAAGCTCCATCACTAATCTACACAGAAACTTGATCCAGATTTGCTTAAACACAAAAATAAACAATATACAACAAATGGAAACAGAATTATCAATATTGAATTGAAAAAAGGTACATATTCGAAATGAAAAAATTTGAAAGAACACAAATTTCTGGCAACACTCAAGTTTAGAGAAGAACTTCAAATTCTGATCTCTATTTTTGTAAACAGATCATTTCTGCAACAAATGAGAGTAGAATCAAGTTCCTAGAAAGAGTGACAGAGCTTTTGTTGATCATATTGTCATTCCATACCATAATAAGAGCCATTAGTACTCGCACCATTTCAAAACACAGGCATTTGAAATAGCAGAAACAAGTTATTTTTATCCCTTTACATGTAAATTAATCACATAAGATACCTAATATTTCTAGTCAATCACACTAATACCCAGCTGCTAACCTCTGTATCTTGTGAACCATTGCACAGATCTTTATGAATTTTTTACAGCTGACACTTGAAAACATTAACAATCTAACTATGCAGAAAACAAAAATTGATTAACCTGTCGTTGAATTGCATGCCATATTGTGGCGATTATGTGTAATGTTGATCCGTATTTTGAAACTAAATATTTGCCGTTTCTCTTTAGCCAATAGTAGTACTTATAGGATTTCTTTAAAAAATGCTGATCAGTGTTCAATGCATTAGTATACACAAATTTTCAGATATAAATGCATTAAAAACTACCCATCACTGCCAACACAACATTTTTTAAAAGTGACATCTTATATTTGTGTAGAGTGGTGCAAAATAAATTAATATGATTTTCAATTTGAACATGATCTAATTTTAAAATTCACTTCAATTTTTTAAAATCCGGTCAATGTTGATTTTAGGCCTTTCACAAAAATTAAAAATTCTGTTTCAATTTTAAAGAATCACTAAAGAAACATATTTAAAAACGTTTTCCATGAATGACATTATGCTCGCTGATGCGTTATTTTTGAGATAAAACAATAATTACGTTCAGATAGGAATAACATTCTATGGTCGGCTGCGTAGTCGCTGCATTGTTGGGCGACGCCCACTTTTCTGGCGGAACACGCCCACTTCTTGGTGCGAAAATAATAGCCTCGGTTTGGGTATGTTAAGGTAAGCTATTTTAGGTTGATTTATGTTATTTTAGGTTAGTAGTTTACTTAACTAACCTACCCTAACCTCACCCATCATTACGTTAATACCGTATTACAGCATATTTACGCGTCCATTCCTTCACTTTGATATACGACGTTCTTATAACTTCAAAGTTGAATAACTCGAAAATAACTCGTCAGCGAGCAGAATGTCATTCGTGAAAAACGTTTTTAAATGTGTTCCTTTAGGGATTCTTTTGGAACGGAATTATTAATTTCCGTGAAAGGCCTAAAATCAATATTGACCCAAAATATAAATTACCAATCTTGTTGAGAACATTTTTTATCTCAATCTTTTTTAATTGTAAATTTTCATCAAATTTCAGAAAAATCCTTTACCTTGAAGAAACTAAGAAAAGTCCTATGTAAACTTTTTATGATCATCTTTGGTGGCCATCTCTGTATGACTGCCTATCCTGAACAACTTGAATCACTTTTCATTGCATCAAAGGCCACCTTTGAAAGTGACCAGATGTAGGATAGGAAGCTGGTATACTCAAAGCCTAACAATTCATTTTTACTACTAAATACAGTCTAAGTAGGTACACTATCATTTCTCTACAAGGCTACGTAAGTGCAGAAGCCTGCATGATGTTATTTTTTTAATCATAATACATGCAATGAATAGAGGAAAAATAACTGAAATATAGAAGCAAAATAATTTTTGAAATGGATCATGCAGGATTAACTAGGGAAATCCAGATAATATTGTGACTGCTCTACATAATAGATACACTTAAATAATTTTTTTAAATCTTATAACTAGGAATATTTTTACTGAGCTATACTTATCATAAATAGAATTTTGAAAATTGTTTGTATGCAAGCAAACTGAAACAAACAGTGTAAAAATAATTGGATGGACATTCAAAGTATGCAATAATCACTTATTCAAAAATAAAACTACTAATGAGAGATTTTGATTGCAATTTAATATGAAACAGTTACTACAAATACAAAATAAATAGGCAATACAGCTATTTTGAGACATTTCAATTAGTATTTATTATTTTAAAAATAATTACATTGAGAATAACTTTTTTAACTGAATTTTGCAAACCAAGTCTACAACATATTAATCTTGATGTCAATTAAATTTCTGGGTTGTCTGTTTTCTTTATTTTAGTTTTCACAAAAAATATTTTATTTTGCTAGGCCTCCATTATTGATAACATAACTTGAAGCACATAAAAATATTTCACTTGTTCAACTCATGCTATTAAGTCAGTACCATCTTATTGAAAATCAACTGTTTTTCTTATTAAAACTAAAACTTGTTCTTTTTTCAAACAGTGACTCATAAGAAACTCAATACTAATTTATGGAGCTTTGATTCAGTGAGCTAATTGGGGTAAATGATGTAACTCTAAATTTTACATTACCTTGGTCTCGCACAGCTCATTTTGAAACTGCAAAGATTTCGAAATCTTTCTGGCACTTCTGAAGGAAGATAACATGGATTTGAAGTTCTGAAGACAAAAATGCTCTGCACACAACACCTCTTTGGCATTTTGGATATCTAAAGCACTTTCAATGTTGCATTCGAACATCGTTTAATTTCAAAAATTATCGAACACTTTTTTCAAGCGTACACAAGGAGCCATTTTAACTCCTGTAATCTACGTCGCATCACTCACTGCCGCCATAACCAGATGTTAAAGTCACGTGACGATTTTTCGTCCCGTGATGATTTTTGGGCTCCGTCATTGGCCAATGAGCATCGTTGATGATCTTCTATTATATGGTCTGTGACCGGCTGGACGTTCAATTCCTTTGAAATTTATTATCAATGCCATGAAAATGGTATATATATTTAGTTATACATTATATGCCCTTCACTATGCTGAATTCCATTCCGGGCACAGGCATAGGGACTAGTTTGTGACACACGTTCGAAATAAGTAACGAGTTCTTTAAATTGATGAAATATTGATGAAATACTGGAAAAGAATTGAATATACTTCTAGCATTTTAAAGAGCATAAACGACTCAAATAAGGTTAATAAACATTTTCTTACATTACTGCAAGAAAATTACGAGTGTACGTCACTTTGCTATACCAAAAGCCTTCATTGTCACATCTAACACTATTAGTTTATAATGGAATTTATTACCACCAATAAAATCAATACGGCAACAACAGCGTCTCTTTACTTCATAAACTGCTTTATTTTTCTTTATCATTCTTTTCTTTTCCGAAGAAGTGGAGAAATTTAAAAATTCATTTAAAATTAGCTCTACAAGTGCGCTCTATTTTAAAGCTATATATCATGGCTCTATATTATTAGGTATATCGTTCACGAGAAACCATAGTTTCTCAGAGAGAATATTATTTTAGTGAAGCATCAGATGAACTAATGAATTATGATTTAAGGCTGTTTAAGGTATATTTGCGTTAAGTGAAAATGAAGTCGTGTGATCGAATTTGTCAGTTGAGCACTTACAAATGATTAAAAGAACTTCTTTATGTATATGTAAGGCTATAAAAACGGCTCGTGCTTCATTTCACTTTTTCAACATTGAAACTTTTATGTGCGTAAATTAAAGTACCGCATAAACGGGTTCGATAGACAATATGTGATGCCATAACTGTATGCCATGCATTATTAGACTGTGTCATGTATAAATAAATATAAAAATGGGAATAAAACGCTGCATGGTATCATGTTTTTCTTTTCACAAAGCACAGTTCATGCGTGAATCAGAAAATAAACTTCCTCCCTGACACAAGCTGATTTGCAAATTCATGTAGATTTTAATGAACACTTTTATAGTGTTTTGCATTTATTCGTAAGTGTGTTTACGTGTTTGTCCTTAAGTATATTTACACACACACGCAAGCTAATAGACAATGTATGCATGCATGTACGTACGGATAAACGCACAAGAGCCTAATTGCGTTATGTTCCTCACATCCATAGAGAGGAGAAATATGCATGTTTAAGTACGGTTATTTGCCAATTTATACACGGGTTATCCAATCCTTGGGCAGAATACGCCGAATTGTATACCATCTTAACGCTGTGTTGTCTGCATCGTAAATGAGAGGGAATGGGCGCATGTTTTGAATAAATTTGCACAGGCCTTTTATTTTTTATTTTTATTCGCTTTCTGACCACCATACATTTCTAGTTGGTAAATTGCTGTACTTGCAACTTAAAACTCTTTACACTGCGCTAATATTGTAAATTCTATTCTGAGAGAATAATGAATTTTCTAAATGCAGCTGTTCCGCTACAATTGTCAATTTGTCATCTCATACTTGGCAAACGCAAATCGGTAATGTGTAGGTTGAACAGAAAATAAAACGACAACAGAGTAATACATACTACAACATTAACAGCAATTGTGACAGATATTTGATCATGTTTTTACTGTTACGGACCATTGAAGCAATGGAAATTTAATCAAATTCCGTATAATTCCCTGATGAGTCATTCGAATCTGTAATATTCATTTTATCTGTGAAAACCACACCTAAATGTGAAGAAAAGCCGTTGGATCAACGGACAACTTCCAAGATTCCGTTACGACGACGAAGAATTCAATTTACTCCCGTAATTTTTAATTCACCCGTGAGAACAACGGAAATCAGCAAAAGTGTCCGGTATGGAAACGAATTACGGATGAATTTGTTGATTTAACAGGTAATTTTCAGAAAACGGACTAGAAGTAACAGTTTGTGTCATTTTAACAGAGAATTGGTCTGTTTTTGTCTGTATTTTTGCAGTTTTTTTTACAGTGCATATACAATAAAATTCGAGGGATTTCCGTTCAATATAACTGTGCAATCAGTTATTTTCAGCCGATAATTTTCCACATGAATTGATAGTTCATGAGAATTGAAAAATTTAGTTAGCTGAGAATTTTTTTTCATATTTTATAATGATTCTGTAGGTTTTACGTCCAAATTTACAAGAAATTATGCCACGATGCTAGTGTTTACACATGCATCGTGAATAATTAGAATTATTAAAATAATTGATCGCACTCCAAGAACGAAATGGAAAACTAGCCACAATGAATATTGCTCTGAACATCATAGTAAATCCATATTTAGATGTACGAGTACATCTCATTTCATGAAGTCTTGTGATTACTTTCGTAAATCTAGCAAAAATCTTTAACCACAATGGGTGAAAGATTTTGTTCACTCGCAAAAAACTTTAAGCTGAAATTTGCTAAATGTGACGCGTAATTGAAAACAATGACGTATCCCTGATGTGATACGAGCGTTTGAACAATACAATAGAAGAGTACTCACTGGGCCATTGACGAGAGCGCCTAAGTTCCAACAAGTTCCTTTCAAAACCTGAATCGCTGTTCCGCAAGCGCTTGAGCAGGAAACGACTCCCAGAATCATTTGGAAACGTATGGATTGGTGGACAAACTATCTCTTACCACTGAGTAACCAACGATAAACGGTGACAGCGAATCGAATGGAAAGACTCCCAGTCCTCATTTATTGACTACTTTTTTAGCTGTTGATACGAGCGACATGGTTTTAGTGGATTCATCCAAAATCTATCGCAGTTTTGCGCTTGAGCTGTCATATGTACTACTTGTATGAGTCATAGCACGACGTTCATGATAACTAGCAGAGCTGGAGTCTGGTCAAAAAAATTGTAAACCCTGTGCAGCCGATGGCAAATCAATAATGGTAATCCAATGAAAGGACTCCCGCAATTACTCAGCAATATTTCTAAAATTTTAGGGACCATGTTTAATATAAAATATATGACCTTATACATGTATATATATTAGTTATACAAATATGTATATAACCTTGTACATATATGTATAACCATATGTAAACATGAATACGAAAACAAAAGACATGGACCTTTGTGGTGTACATTGTCTAGGAATCCAGCTAACACTGATTTCGTATTTGTTTCAACAACTTGTTTTTCATGCGATCGACCGTTTCTACCGCTAGTTTTTTCAGTATCAGCATGAGATTACATAATTACAAAACAGAATGAACATCTGATGTGAGGTAACGAAACTATGCTCAGAAGAAAACATCTTATCGATTGAGGCACTTGATCAAGTAGCTGTTGGCATGGGTGTAGTTGTCTGCCACAATAGCTGGAGTGACGGACGGCACGCACGTGTCGATGAGATGACAAAGAACCTCCTCCCGGTGGCGCTAGTGTCAAAAGCTAGTCGATGTCCCCCTTCTAGCATAATCACCTGTGCTGCATGCCAAATACCGCCAAATCTTGTATACACCTGCGATGCATGCCAGATACCGCCATTCTACAGATCATTCTCTATCGAAACTACATGTTTATTTGGATAAGAAGACAAAAATATTACGAATTGTACAGTTATATATTGCTGTTGTAATTTTCGTCATGATAAGTTGTGAGAATCTCATTAGTATTTCATTTTTTGGCGGGAATATAAATAATAGATATCAACTTAACACGCACATTTAAAGGCTGTTGTTCGTTTTGTGTCACAATAGTTCGTTGTCAAGCAAAGTGAACAATATTTATAAATATAATTGTTACCTGCTGTCTGATAACTATACGTAGATAATGCTAATTTGTACAGGATGTTTAAAAATTTAGCCGCATCACCGCCACCATCACCACCCCTGCACCTGTGATGGCTGCCAGATACCGTCATTATACAGATCATTCTCTATCGAAACTACATGTTTATTTGGATAAGACGACAAGTGTTTGCAACGTAAATTCGAACTAAATATTGCGAGTAATTGTATCATCAAATTTCATACTTTAAAACAATAAACTGCTAATATCTCACAAACCCAAAAGTGTTCTGAAAATTTCATAGAAAAAAACTGTTCATCCGGCCACTGTCTGCTTCTGAAATTGTGAACCTCGTGTCGTAAAACATCCTGCACAAACTAGCATTATCACCGTACAGTTATCAGCCAGCAGGTTGTAATCATATTAACTTAATATATCTGAACACGTCAGTGGTTTGCTTTAATCGCAACCTCATCAGAAACTTAAAAACGAAAGAAATTCCGATAAAACTTATCATTTCTACTAAGAAAACGTTTCGGAGTCCAGCTCCATCATCAGTTCACACGAAAAACAAAAGAAATACGTCTGAAATATAAGATCAAAGTAAAATGAATTGTAGGTGCTTTAAATAAATCATGAAAGTAAAAATACAAAGAATGAGACGGACAAGAACACAGAATAAAATACAGAAGCACAGAAAGAATACATGTGACACATAGGTATGAAATGAAATTAGGCTGGTTCTGATGAGGAATCTACCTATTCACTATTTGCAAAGGGTCCATATTGTTCAAATGAGGGTTTTGCATGAAGATATGCAAGGACTAAAATTCTGAGGTCATACGGGGTTGAAGGCGAGTCTAAAATTTTGTAATCGGCAGGAGATATAGGAACATTCCATTATATGCTTAATTATGTAATAACTAAGTAATGATAGTTTTTTGTATACAAATATTGTTTACTTTGCTTGACAACGAACTATTGTGACACAAAACGAACAACAGTTTTTAAATGTGCGTGTTCAGTTGATATCTATTATTTATGTTCCCGCAAAAGAATGAAATACTAATGAAATTCTCACAACTCATCATGACGAAAATTAGAACAGCAATATATAGTTGTACAATTCGTAATATTTTTGTCTTCTTATCCAAATAAACATGTTGTTTCGATAGAGCATGATCTGTAGAATGGCGATATCTGGCATGCATCACAGGTGTATGCAAGATCTGGCGGTATCTGGCATGCAGCACAGGTGATCATGCTAGAAGGGGGGCATCGACCAGCTCTTGACACTAGCGCCTCCCGGTGCTGCCGCAACGACTTTCCTGCTCTGCGCGCTGCCGCCACGGTGCATGTCTCCGTCATGTCATTCAGACGATGCTTCATTGTCATCTTCAATACTGAGTACGATTTTCTATCGGGTTGAGAAAGGGTTACCTTCCAACCCGATATTCTGCAGCAATGGTCAAAAATTCTGAATGTCGAAATCCCGAATATTTTAATCACAAATGTTCTAATCAGGGTTGACAACTGGCGTGTATTTCACAGCCAACAATGAGCGGGAATTAGATATTCGGAACATTGACTTCCTGGATATTGACAAAAGGGATTCCGAGGCGGACCCATTATTATAAATTTTTAATGAATTTGGAAATGCGGAAAAATGATTTCTCTCGTCAATAGGAGTTTAAAAGATGTTGTAACAACTTATGACTTTTCGTTCCTATTTTTTGCACCTGCTACATTATTTTGAATCTGCGATACTGGCTATATGAAGCATTGTTTCAAAATTTGATTATATGATAAAGAAAATTAACGTCTGTTGCAATATTCTGAGAGTGTTATACAATTTGAAGCAACGTTATATTTATTTGTCTCTGTCACTACCATTTGCATATGTCATCCATTTTATAGCATCGTCCCTGGATTTGTACTGGATGTTGTTATTTTTTGAGCCGCTGTTGTTAGTTTTTTATTCGCTGGTATATAGTTGTGTACACTGATACTATGAATATTGTTTTGATGAGTGGTTATAAAACAAGAAAAGGCGTATTGGGTAGCTTTAAACTTTTCATCTTAAAATTAAAGGCATCCTATGCGTTTTCAGAGGATAGAGGATCGACCCTATGAACCCCTACTAATAAATGAGGATTGAGGGAACCTCTGGAAAGCATATCTAGAGAATGGTCTCTGAATCATAGTCGAAATGCTCACTTAATGACGGAAATTTTTGTCCCTAAATATCATGGCTGTTCGCCATGTCTACCCATAACATGTTTTTTTTCTTCTCCATCTCCGCACGTTCAGACACTTTCGAGTTGCCCAGACTTCATGGCCTTAGCATGAGAAAAAGATAGACACTCGCAAGATTTTGGCTTCGGTTACGTTAAATAAAACTGAAGCTCGTGAAAACATACCTTCGATTCACAATATTCTAACTTATTTTGCCATTAATAAAGGTTGCCATTATAGTAGTCAGTGTCGGGTTGAAAGTTGCTGAAATCCGCCCTGACAAACTACCTATGAGTTGAATTTGGGGGAATTAGTAAAACTTACTGAATGCCCTGTTTCAAATTCAATTAGAAGCATGAATTTTAGTTTAAATACACGCAGCTCGCTCGAGAGCCGAGAGCATAAAGTTACATCTGAAAAATGTTCCTGCGGAAATTTCTGCCTTTTAATCCCTCTCTTCTCCTTGTCATTAAAACACTATATTGCATAAACTGGATTTGGGGTAAAAAAGCCTGTTTTCACGCATCATCTGCTTCTATATTTCGGACATTACTTTTAAGTCAACCGCAAGGTAGCTACGTAATAAAGTATTTGCCCTAGCTCATTTTGTCTCAAATAAAAAAAAATCACTGTGAAATAATGTAAGAAATATTTGATGACTGAACTATGTGTTTTTCACTATTGTTAAGTTTAAGAGACTTGGTCATTGAAATGCTGCAAAAAAACTTGTAATTAGAGAAGATGTTCCTCAAAAAATTTTTAATTTTTCTAGGCCAGCGCTTCCTGTAGTTACTAATTATACATTCATTCTGTTTAAAGAGATAGAAAGACTCTCACTAAAACACCTAACTATCCTCATCGCTATTGTCAGCAAACGCATCAAGAAAACTCCTTTGTAAAATTTGGTAATGAAGGAATTTTGCGACTCAGCGCTGCGCTAATGATGGAGCCACGCGACGGGCTGTGGATTTATGAATAAAAAGAATTTTATCGTCAATTACTTTTTCATGCCAGCTGCTATTAATTAAGCGACTCCTAGGAAAAGAACACAAAAAAGCTATACAAACGTACGAAAAAATAAACAAAAAGTCTGCTTACACGCAAGTAGGTAATTATTGCTGAGTTTCAAAATTCACAGTAACGAGTGCAGAATCTCTTGCCCGGTATGTGAAAACATATTCTTATTCTAGTAGATCAAAACACTCTAAAAAAGAGTGATTTGATGAGCAGTGAATGACGTCTCGGTCTTGAATGCGAAACTTCACGACGAAATGAAATCGCGACGCAACTGACATCTTCACAACACCTCAAGAAAAACTCTGCAATAACCGTACAATGATAATAAGATATGAAAGAGAACCGGTAAAAAGAAGTTTCAATAACATTTGATCAGTTTCTGTCTTATCATTAATTCAATGCAAGAAAATTTACTTACTAGGTGTACTCTTATTTTGAACATAAAGCCTTTTTCTATGATAAACAGTATGATATTCGATCTTAAAAATCAGCATTGCAAATCATTCGGAATTTTGAAGAATATTTTTACTATAATATCGTGGAAGAGGACATTGTTTTCTCCGTGTGTCTATACCTTCACAAAGCATTTGGCAGCGTTAATATCAACATTATACTTTTTAAGCTCCAGTGCTAAAGCACTGGAGGAGTTACTCGTAAGTGGCTTTGCCACGCTTGACAAATTGTGAAGAATTTGTTGTAATTAGTAATTCACTCTCAAAACTTCTTGCCATGGCTTTTCATAAGGATCAGTTTTGAGACCTTAACCGATTTTTAGACTCAACAATATAATTAAATCTACTCCATTCATCAGATTCACAATTTTTCGCTGATGATAGTATATGTGCTCACTTTTCAACAATCCTAGTAATAAGTGTAACACAGTGGTAAACAGAATGAATGGACAGGTAAAATGTCTTCATGTGGGCCGAAGAAAATAGCATTTGTGCCATTGTCGATTGAATCAAATGGGCAATGACTAGAACAGAATAACTAATTCAGAATCTGACTTGGAACGAGCATGTATCGTATAATAATAATTATTGTAAAATGTATTATTCAATTAGAATTTTCACTAGTGTAAAACATATATTACTCGGAGAAGCTCTAAAATTACTGTATTGATATATTAGGTCATTCATTTCACAATATGGTGTGGAAATATGAGATAAGACTGACCAAAATTAAGCGGAGCTACTTTTTGTGTAAGAAAAAAACATCTGATCAATTAGAAACTTGAAATCCTAGGTGAAACAAATGATTCATTCGATTTGAAGCACATGTGTTTTTAAATTTCTATTTTTATTTCCTGTACAGTTTCGTGTATGAAATTAAAGTAATGAGAGCGATAAAGATCTTAAACAATTGATTTCTTCAGAACTGGGCATCACGATCATTTAATTAGAAACCAAAATGAATTTAACTCCATTAGTATAACATAAGCCGACCTTTATACCGCTTCCGAGACATTGAGAGTACGATAAATATGATTGATCGATAGATTTAGTTTACTTTCATTGTTGCTGTGCGATTTAATTACTTCTTCGTGTTTAAACGATTTCACTTACATCAGCCGTGGAAACTTCAGCATAATAGACAAATTTTAGTCGATGCAGGCTTGCGTTGTTCCTTTAATAATTTATTTTGTGTGTTAAAACCAGTTTTGCCATAGTGGATAGGTCAATTATTTAGAACCAGTTTATAGAAAATAAAGTCAATACTCGCACCGAACCTTAGATAACCGCATTGAAAGAGAAATCTATTTTAAACGTGAGGCTCAGAGGCAATGGGATACAAAAAATTTTCAAAATGTATTACAATCACTAAAAAAGCTCAATTTAAATCAATAGTTTCCTTCCCGCAAGACTCAGCCGCGATTAAAATACTCGACGCCTTTTTCAATGATGAAAATAAAATTAGAAAGTGTTACGAGAGCTGATATCGAAATGACATGTAGCATTCTGCTCAATTCCTGAAGGTTCAGATGCTAACCACACTATAACTGTATTATTTATACGCTTATGGGACAATGCTAATCCAACTTGAAGTCTACATGCACTGCCTATTGTTCAGCGAAAGTTTCCCTTGTTGTACACAAGTAGATGAAAGTTCTTTTCTTATTAATTTTCAATTACGATACGATGTCAAGAAATAGGCAATGGTTTTGAATCATACAATCTCCTCCATGTTACTTCAGTAAAGTTGGCCTATTTACGGCTGCTTGTAAATGACCTCCTGCAGCTTAAAGCCTTGATTACTACTCCTCTCAAAAGGTCGAAATATGATGAAATTGACATTGGCCTACCCCAAAAACATAGCGCATACCCTACGTTGCTACCCATACTTAAAATGGGTATCTTACATTTTTAAGGGAGGAATTATCTGAACGTAAAATCTACATACATACATACACATACCAGGCCTCTCCTCCATATGGGAGGGTAGCCGACAGCAGGCCACAAACAACACCCTTAGTCACTAGGATGCGAGAGAGGCAGCACTGGCCGCACCAGAACTGCCAGGATCAGCAGCAGCCCAGCACAACC